>JAGQAX010000024.1:21143451-21323451 GCA_019142605.1 Cephalopholis sonnerati
ACATTGCAACTCACTGATTGTCAACGGAGTGTCTATGATGTCTCTGTGTTCGGTCGTTAGTTCAGGTAAGTTTAGATTGTTGAGAAAATTATGAATATCTTCTTTGTTTGGGTTAACTGTCGCTGAATATAACTTATGGTAATAGCTGTAAAAGATCTGGTTAATTTCCTCAGGTGATTGAGTGTATTTGCCAGTGGGATCCTGAAGTGCTGTTATGAGGGATTTTTCTTTGTTGCGCTGGAGTTGGTTCGCAAGGAATTTGCCTGATTTGTTGTTATGTTCGAAATCGTTGTATCTTAGTTGTTGTAGTACAAATTCTGTTTTCTTTGATAGGATATTGTCAAGGCATAACTTTGCATTTTGTAATTCAGACCATAATTGGTCGCTTGGATTTACTGCATAATCCTGTGTGAGTTGTTTCATTTTTTCCTCCAAATCTGTCTCTGTTTGTTTTTCCTTTTTTTTCTTATATGAGGAGTGCGATATTATTTTACCTCTGATTACAGCTTTCCCAGTTTCCCAAAGTAAAGAAGGAGATATATCAGGAGAGTCATTATTTTTTAGAAAGTCTGCCCACTCCCTCCTTATTATTTGATCGAATTCCGGGTCTTTAAGTAGAGATATGTTTAGGCGCCAAGTCTGAGGAGGTTTACAGATGGGATCGGTTTGCAGGCTAAGGGATATTGGTGCATGGTCGCTGATAATGATTGGGTGAATCCTAGTGGTAATTTTATGTGCGATAGAGTTATTTGAGAGGAAAAAGTCAATTCTTGAAAATGTTTGGTGCACCGGAGAGAAGAAAGTATAGTCCCTCTTTGTTGGATTTTTGAGTCTCCACACGTCGTCCAGTCCAAAATCTTTCATATAATCCTGTGCGACTTTGACTGATTGTGATTGTTTTGCATGTATTTGACTACTAGATCGATCTAGTGAAGGATTCAAAACTGAAGTCGCCACCGATGATGGTTGTTGAGTTAGCAGATAAGTCTGCTAAGTGAGAGAAAACTGTATGAAAGAAGGCTGGGTCGTCATTGTTAGGAGCATATAGGTTGGCAATTGTATAAAGTTTATTAAAAATTGTTGCCTGGATAATAATGTATCTGCGCTCTGGGTCTGTTACTACGGAGTTTAAAGTGAACAGTACTCCCTTGTGGACTAGAATGGAGACCCCTCTCTGTCTGTTGTTATAACAAGACGAGAAGATGATATTATAATTTGGATCTGTAAGAGATTTTTCTTCTGATTGTAGTAAATGTGTCTCTTGCATGAGGAAAATATCTGCCTTTAGTTTGGTCACATAGTCCAAGATTTTAATTCTTTTTGTCTGTGAGCATATGCCATGTACATTCCACGATACTAAATTTAGCTTAGACATGGGGAGAGAAGATGTTCTGTCGTTGAGTAAGTGTCCATGTAATATAACTTCTGCGTGTGTCTATGTGAGCTGTCTGTAGCTGTCTGTAAAGTGTGTGTTGCAGTGTGTGAGCAGTGGGTGTTAGGATGGTGAGGTCTGAAGTGTTGGATAGATGACGTGTGGATGTTGGAGAGAGATATAAACAAGTCATGATCACTATATATAACATATAAAAGCACCACAAGGCCTGACAAGCTAACAACAAACACATTATAAAGCATACAAGCACAACAAACAGAGGGGGTACATAGGGTGTGAGTGAGAGTGGGAGGGAAGGGATCCCAAATGGAGAGTGGAGTTTGGGAGGGAGAAACATATACACCTGTGAGATTATTATTATTTTTTTTAAATTGCGTTTTCAATTTTAAATTAATAAGTAAGTAGTGTGATTGAATATCAAAGCCGTTTTTTTGAGGGTACTTATCCGTTGGTTTTTTATTTTTTTTTATTTTTAGAAGAGCCAGGGGGTGATGGAGGGTTCCCGGAATAGCTGACCATCCACGTATAGCTTGTCCACAACCAGAGAAGTCCGTTTGCCTTTCTGTCTGTGTTCTTTCAGGATGGGATAAAGCACTTTGCGCCTCTCGTTAATTTCCCTGGGGAACTGGTCGTTCATCCTGAACGAGGTGCCTTTCAGCTCCCGGCCTTTGCTCTTTACGAGTGTGCTCGAATTTGGTGATGATGGGACGGTGTCGGTTTCCTCCTCAGGGTCCGAGTCGGTGAACACGGTGGAAGGTAATATTTTTGACAGTTTCCCCAGACACCAGTTTTTGACAGCGGACTCAGGATTATCCGGTGTTGACTCTGGGATGCCCGAAAAGATGAGGTTGTCCCGCATGCTTCTGGACTGGATGTCCAGGACGGACTCTTTAAGGGTTTTATTCTCGTTTTTGAGCATACTTACCTCAGATGTGACGGCTGTCAGCGTGGAGCAGAGTTCGGTGTTGTCTCTCTGCAGGTCGCATCTGCTGGTGAGTGAACTCCAGACTAGCCTTCAGGTCCTTAATCTCCTGGTGAAGCATGCCCAGGACGTCGAGCTTTTCATTAATTGATTCCAGGACGCTAATCTGGACATCGGCGGTCTCCAGGTCCCGTGCGTCTGTAGAGGAATCGGTTTTCTTCCTCTTGTTTGGGTTCTCCGTGACAGTGGCGGAGTCGGAGCTTTCCATGGCGCACCGGATGAAGTAATCATCGATAAATGTCTCGAGGTCCTCCACTGCGAGCGATACAATGTACAGATCTAAGCAGGGTACCTAAATAGGTTATTTACAGTTTTTTTACTGTGATAAATAAATCTGAAAAGACGGCGATTTGTTTGTCTAGTCTAGCAGCTAGGGGCCACCATGTTGAATCTCTCAAAATCTCACTGACTCTCACGATCTCACAGCATCACCACAGCCATCATCTTCATGCTGTTATATAACTTGTTCCTACAAGATAATAGTTTGTTTCTACAAGATAATTATTTGTTCCTACAAGATAATATCTAATTTCTACAAGATAGTAACTTATTCCCACAAGATAATAACGTCTTCCTACAAGATAATAACTTGTTTCTACAAGCTAATAACTTTTCCCTACAAGACAATATCTTGTACCTACACGATTGTAGCTTGCTCCCACAAGACAATAACTGGTTTCTAAAAGATAAAAATGTGTTCCCACAAGATAATTATTTTTTCTTACAAGATAATATCTAATTTCTATGAGATAATAACTTGTTCGCACTAGATAACTTGTTCCTACAAGATATCTTACAAGGAAATAACTTGTACCCACGAGATAATAACTTGTGCACCAGTTATAGACCGCATAGACAGTACAGGCAGTGCAGTTGCATTGGGGCCCATAGGACGAGGGGCCCCTGGAGAGAGCAGGCCCTCCAACAGCATGTTGGCCACAGAACAGACTCTTGCAACTTATTGCCATCTCAGAAATACACCCATATTCAAAAAAGAACTTATGTTAAACTCAAAAGTGGTTCCTGCTGCTGTATATGTTATTGTAAAGGCAAACCCATCTCCATCCTGTGCTCTTTTTTCCTTCTTTCTTTTTTTGTGAAAGAATCAGTCGCAATCTATTCTACAACAACATTATATGTTTACTTTACATAAGCTATAAAACAACAAATGAACTATAAGTAGTATTTCATTGAATTAATACTTTCTTATTTTATTTGGTGTTTTTGTCATATACAAATTTGTGCTGGTGATTGCTGGGTAATATGTATGCTGATGTTGTCCAATGTTTTGTCATAGCTAGTTCAGATGAAAAATCTTGCGTCAGGGCCCATCGGAATGAAGTGTATTGGGGCCCGACCCACCATACGACATTGGTGTGCACAACCTTATTACCGGTAGACCACAAACGGACTGCTTTTGATTTTTTTTCTTTTTTTATTCATTCATTTATTGATTCTGCAACAAAAAAGGTAAAAGGCTGTGTCATCTCGTTTTTCGTTTTTGGTTTGACGGGAAAAAAACAACAAGAGAACTGTACTGTATTTGTTTGTTTGTACAAACACAGATTATTCAATTATACCTGGAGCCAAAACAGCCTTAGTTTTTTTGTTTTGTTTTGTTAAGTTTTTATTACGTTTCCGCTTTCATAAGGCAGCAAATGAAGAATATTTTACGTGCAGATAATTCAAGAGTAATCAAGGACTATTAGATGGACAGCGGAACCATACGGCGATTAAAAACATGCGGAACTTTCTCCCTGAGCCGTTTTCCACCGATCCACTAACCCGAGACACAAGTTACGCATGTTGTCATGTCAACAGTGTCAAGTTCCCCGAAAGAAAAACATTTGCTCCTGATTTACTTTCAGACTAAAACTTTTATTAACCTATGAGTGTTTTATGCGGAGGAGTTTTAAGAAATACGAAGTCCAAAACCAAAGAATAAATTAGGCACAGGTGATACAGGAAATATGTACGGTGTACTGCTTAGCACATTTGCCCCAATTCTTGTATTTCTAAGCATAGCATAGCATGTTAGCTAACCATATAGCCTATAGAAAGAGCCATACACGTCCACCGAAAGCAAGTCAGCAAACGATAACACTAAACAACACAGAGGGGTGATCTTTCTGTTTGAATATGAACATAAAAGCCACCGCGACACTCAAACAGACACAGCGCTTGATATTGAAATGTTAAGGTACGACACTTCCGTTTCCTTTCGATAGTGTCGCTGACTTGACAATGTCACACGCTGTCGACAGCAGGGAGCAGCAACAGAAAACGCTGTGTGAAACACTGTGGAGTTGGATGTAAAGTTCGCTGGGCTGCGTCGACATGGTTGGAAAGATAAAACATGTCCGTCAGAAGCTTCACCAGGAGGCGGTGAAGCTCGACAAGCCGAGCAGCCTCTCAAAGTCCCCCGACTCAGTCTCCTCTCCGAGTTTAGAGAAGCTTACAGCTCCGGAGCTCCACAACACACAACCAACACTTCTGGAGCATAACAAGAGAGACGCCTCGAATCACCCTCAACAGGTCTGTTAACACAACAAAGTAAAGTTCTGACTTTGATTCTAAATCTGTGAATGTACTCAACATGTGTTGCATATAAATATATGTAGTAAAACACGAATTGGCACAATGGTACCGTAAACGGGTAGGTAAGACTTAGAGCTTTATTTTGAAGGGTTACTCATTTTAAAGTGAATTAAATCAACTCTCACAATATGGTGCATAATTACTTTGATAGACTTGTACATACTGTAAACCCTCACAGGCTCTGGGACAGGGGATCTTCCCTTCTGGGATCTTTGCTGGCACTAAGATCACTCCAGAGGCCCTGGTACAAACACTCAAATTTGAGGAACCTCCAGATGGACCTGTACCTGCAAAGAAAGGTAAGACAAAACATTTTTGTAGGACAGTGTAAATATGTGGCAAACACAACCATGAATTGGAAATGTGTCTGCAAACTATAGACCAAACAAATATGATAACATCCTGTTTATCTGGGTAAGTAGTGGTCTGAGAGCATACTCCCATTTGCTCGCAAACCATTCAAAATAAACTCATTTCAAATTATTGCAAACTAAATAGAAATTGGACCAAAACACTTTTGTTTATGTACCTACAGGTAAGAAATTGTCTATTGAAACATTTAGGAGAGTACAATTTTTCAAAATGAGTTACTTCAATATACCAAATGGAACCTGACTGAAAAGAAATATATCAAATGTATAGAAAATAACTACAAAAATTTTAATCATACATGATAGAGTAAAAGAGAAATGAGAAAACTAAATGTAAAGTAATATGACTGGAGATTGGAAACGTTCATTACGAGAAAATTTTTGTATCACACAGTCCAAATACTGGAGAGAATTTGCTTGGAAAGTGAATATGAGATATTTTGTATCCCCAGATAAGTCTGGGAAATGTTATCCCTCAGCAAGGACTAACTGCTGTAGAGGATGTTGAGAGCTAACAGCAAACTATACTCACACGTTTTTGCTCAGTGTTAACGTTTCTTTGGGATGAGGTTAAGATAACAATAGAATTCATATTTGATTTTGAAGAACCTTACAGATAGAAACCATACCTGGAATGAAATCATGTGGACAGATACAACAGAATTAAATGTACCTCTTTAACACACAGTGTGTGGCAGCCATGAAGCATTTGTTAAGTACGTGGAAAAATCCAGTCACACCCAAACTAAAGTTATATCCTAACAGCAGAATTCTTCTTTATTTTCTTTTTAGTATTAACTCTTACTGTTCTCGATTTTGTTGTTATTATTAACAAGGACAAAGTTGATCACAATTTAATTTAAAAAGAAAAAAAAAAAGAGCAGTACGGTGCACCTTGCATTTTGCAACCTGCAGACACTTTTTGCATGATCAGGGCCTAAAGGTTGGAGGCCGAATAACCACAGTGGTGTTGTGCAGGAAGCTTTGGCACTTCTGCTGTACCTTCAGTTTAGTGAGCATTAGTGGCCAGTCTATCATCCAGGACCAACAGACACTTTGTACGGGCCCCATGTCATATTAGCAGTGCTGATGTGTTAGATAAAATCCAAATGGCTTTTTGTCAGGTCATTTTTCTTCAGCATGAGGCTCGCACCTGGGCCTTTGGTTGAGGATGTTGAGGATGGTGGGTGGTCTGAGGCAGCTTGGATTGACAGTTCTTGATCTGACCTGCCACTTTTTTCGAGTGTTATTTGTGAGATCTTGAAGCTTAACCATGATCTGCCGTCTCTCTCAACACAGCCTCTCCTGAATCTTGCCCTTCACATGGCATCATCTGTGTTGCAGTTCTGGCATTCATGGGTATTCTTTAGCCTGGCATATAAGCCACAGGTTCCTTCTGAAAGAAGAGGAGTCTCAGGTTAACAGCAGTCACTTCTCTGTCCTTTTAGTGGGACTTCCACTTGTCATAGCTGACAGAGTGGGGTTGTACTCACACACTGGGAGTGGGGCGAGTCACTGTCATGAGTTATACATTTGACAGTGGTCAGTGGCCTCACCCTCTCCTCCTTCAGCTCTGTATGCACAGGGTATTGTCCCAGGGCCCCTGTGTTCAGACTTCCCTTAACTTCCACACATTCACCCATGAGTTGGCCTTACAAAAGCTGATCTTAAAGAAAGCTCTCAGAAGTGTTTTTCATTTGATTTCCCGGTCCACCTGTCTGATAGTCTCAGATAACTATGCCTCGCTGTGGTAGGAGGTCCAGTGTCTCATGGAGCAAAGAGTGGTGGAGGGAAGATCGTGACCCAGGGTGCAGACAAGCTCCTCGTCCAGTTTCAGTCCCTGATCTCTGTGAAGCTGAGGCCTATTCACTACAAAGCTGTTGTGTGTGGTCAGCGATGGCAGGGTGCATCTGGCCCCTGAACTTCAAAGGTCCCCTCTGAAAGTGTGAGGTCACCTGACGGTATGAAAGGAGGTTTCTGAATTAGGTTCATGCAATGCAATGCAATTTAGTTTGTGCTGCTCACAGCGTGAAAAAGGTACACACTGTCAACAGTTCCTGTTGAGGCTACAGTTTCGGGCCAAGTTACAAAATCTATTTTTGTAATTGAGGTAAACTAACCCTGACTGACTGATTTTTTAAGTTATTTCAACTTCTTTAAAAGATTACATTCAAAAAAGGGAATTACTGACTACATCTTGTAATCCAAATCAGGTCTGTTTAGCCCATGGGCCACACCTGGTGCAGAAGCATCCTTCAGCGTCCCTTCGTGATCATTCTGTGTCTCTTCTCTAAATTCCAAGGTATTTGGGGATCCGTAAATGCAGTGCAGGTGGAACTCTTAATGAGTTTTTTTTTTCCTCAGCAGAATTTTGTTGAGTTTGAGTCGGGGTGGGAAATTGATCAGTTTTGTTTGTAGTCGGATCAATCAAAGCTGTTCAGATCAGATTGATGGAAGACCAGCTACTGCAGAGGCAAGTGAACTTTCAGACCCAGCGCTGGACCATGGAGTGAACAGTTTCCATGGGAACGCAGCTGGTTCCGTTTAAAGTAGGTTGGAAAAAATGATGGACATCACTACTATGAGAGAGCCATTGTTTGAAGTAAGAGAGCTTTTTATTTCTATATGAATTAACAAATGGTGAAGTTTCACTGCACCTGGCACTCTGCTGCCCAGTCAGAGTATGCTCTGCACTCCCGGACCTCTGTTCCAACAGCGCTTCAAAAACAGAAAATCATTATATGGCGGCAAATGCTGATATCATGGCGGACCGCCACAAATGAATGAATGTGCAAGAAACCCTGAATTAGGCTGCTGAAACCATCTGTTCCATCTACATGTCCTTGTTTAAATGTCCATCCCAGTTGTATTTGTAAATTAATTGCCCTGATCTGACAGAATTTAGAGGCAATGTGAGAAAAGCTTGCTTTTAGTTTAAGTCACAGAACTGAACAGAAGTTTCTGAGCAGACATGTGGATTCACTGTCTTTGTGACATCAGTGTCTACAGTAGTGACAGAAATTCACCAACAGTCCAGCTCTCTTTCACTACAGATGAATGTTTTTGATCAGACACATGCGTTATTAATTATGACCTCAGGTGAGGTGGCCATCGTCCACTTTTAAACACTGCGAGACTTGATGGCTTGTACATTTGGATTGTATTCTAGATCTAACATTACAAGACATTTCATATCTGTGATGTTTGGAAGAGTATCCCCCACCAGGAGGCTCTGTATGATATAGCCTAATGAGCTGGCCCACACAGAATCTGTGCGTGCAGAACACCACAGATTTTCTGCGGATTTTAGGAATAAAGATGCTGCTTGTAAAACTCATAATGTTGTCACTGAAAACAAGGAAAAAAATCTACAGATTAAGTTTGAGCCTGCTTGTGACTTATGATGTGAGCTCTGTTTAGTATCTTATCATTTATGAGTATGTACTCATATATTTATGAGTTTTATATAAGTCTTGCAGTGGACTAGTATAAAACAGTGCAGTGCAGAAGCTCTGAGCAAACTGGTATTGAAGAGGCAACCCATCAATTTTCCAATTCCACGCCACATACTGATTTTTTTGCAGTTAGAATTTGTTGCACTTTTGTGTTGTTCTCACAGGAAATGTTCTGAAAATGCTTACAGTAATGTGTACAGTGGCAGTGGGACACAGATTGTAGCACTTCATTGTCTGACCACTAGATGGTGTATAAGACAATGATTGTCCTGGTGCTGCAGCAGCACCACAGCTGACAACAGGAAAGGTTTTTTAGGGATTTCTGTAGCACAAAATAAGGCTGCTGAAATGTCTCCTGCCAGCTTTGGATTTCTGACCCAGAAATCTGAACAGAGCTGTTAAGACAGAAAGAAACAAACAAACATAATCAAAGGGTTGGAGGGCAGTGGTAGTGTCTCTCTGTGACTGGGAATGTGTCTGAAAAAGGGAGTGATGGATGTGGGCCTAATTGCTAAGCATGCTGCATGGAGCCTCACCAAAGAACGGCCCACTGCTATTTATAGACGCGGCGCAGGATAAATTTAGCTCATGCATGAAATCAAGGTTTAGCTGCATCAGTGTTTCCTTGCTTCAACTGGAATACACTGAGGCTGGTACTGTCTCAGTTTAAGGACACTCCCATTGTGAGATCATACTCTGATGAGCTCCTGATTACTGAAACAACAGGATGTGATTTGTTTCAAACTGAAAGGATGAGTTGGTGTAAAGGCTTAATGTTTTGCTGGTCTCCCTGAAGGACTACACCTATGTTTGGAGACATTTGTGGGTCACTTTATTATCTTCATCTAAGTAAAAGATTCATTGCTGTTGTTTTTCAAAGCATGGTGTTGTGCTTTTAAATTAGCTTTTCTTGCCTTTCAGACAGCCATTGATTTCAATTCTATGTCTATACTGTGTGGGAGTCAGGTTGAGTCTTGATACCTGTTTGAATGAAAGGATTTATCTCACTGACATTTCTGCAGGGCTCAGTGTCATTCTCTGTATCAGTTCATGATAATTTGCTCATACGTTTGATTATTTGTCTAAAATGTAATGAAAAAATGAAGTAGGATAATAAAATAAAAAAAGCATGACATCCAACCAAATGTCCAATTACATCCTATTCCTATCCTTCACATTGATGTAAAACATACAGAAAATATGACATTTTTCTAGATGGCTAAAATTATTAATTGATTCAATCGTTAACAATGTATTTTTTACCAAACCAATTGCTGGACATGATGTTCATTGTGATAGGGTGCCAGGGTCAAAGTTTCAAGACTCTGTAAGTTGAGGTTGAATGAAAAACAAAGTAAAATTACACTGTTTGTTTTAAAAGAGCTTATTTTCTTCACCATGTAGTCATATAATGTTCCCTTCCATCAACTCAGTATAATACTGGCAGATGTTTTGATCTTTTCTGATTCACTATCTAGTAGAAAATAATGGATCTACGTATGCTGTGTGTGTAGACTCGTCAGCTATTGAGTTTTTTCCTTGTCATAATCAACCATTTTTACCATTAATTACTATTGTGAATACAGTTCTATATTATAACTAGAAAGCTCATGGAGAGAATGCCAAGAGTATGCAAAGCAGTAATCAGAGCAAAGGGTGGCTACTTTGAAGAAACTAGAATATAAAACATGTTTTCAGTTATTTCACCTTTTTTTGTTAAGTACATAACTCCACATGTGTACATTCATAGTTTTGATGCCTTCAGTGAGAATCTACAATGTAAATAGTCATGAAAATAAAGAAAACGCATTATACAGTACAGGCTTTTGGCCTGTACTGTATAATGAAATGCATATTTGTCACATCCCGTCAATGGCCACAAGGTGGGGCTATTGGCACCATGTTTCACCATGTTGTGCATATTGACATGGAGAACTTGTGTACCAAGTTTCATTTCACTGAAAACAACAAAACTGTAGAAATGTCATGTTAAAACATTACAGTAGCGCCCCCTGTGGGTAGAATTGTATCAAATTTTACATAATGGTGCACTGTCGTCATATGTACAAGATTCTCAAATTTGGTATCGATCCGAATCAGCATTGAAGAGTTATGGCTTGTTTAAAATAATAATAATAAATAGATAATAATAATAGATAAAGAGCGAAGATAATACTGTTTGTGCAAACTGCTGGTGACAGTTCGTATCAACTGTTGAAAATTCATAAAGTAGTACAGCTAATTTCTTCACATTAGTAAACTTCAATTCCTCCTGCTGGCTGAAGCTGGTGGCTGCTTGGTCTGATTTGGTTCAGTGGCTAAAAAGCAGAGGTAGTTGCTAGCAGCCATTTCTTCAACCAACAAACTCCACACATCCATTCAACAGCACACACACACACACACACACACACACACCTGCTTATTTACTGCTGAGTTAAAGCTTACAACACTACTGGGGGCTGACACTGCTGCGATGTGAGTGTTTGGCAGGCTAGCAAGACATCCTGCCGATGACTGTTAATTGGATTTCACCAACCCATCGGCACTCCGATCTCATACCGCTCATACAGCATAAGAAAATAATGGCAAGCTGGGTCTCAACTTCCTAGACAAAAACATGTTTTAAATACATTGCAAAAAATAATTTATCATTCTGCTCTCCTCTCGTCTCATTTAGAATTTCCGAAATCCCACTACTAGAATTTTTGTCTCTCAGAGATCAGATTTAGCTTGTCAAAGTCTCGTCGTCATCAGTAAAGAAAGAAAAAAGGTCCAGGGTACCCACGGTCATGGAAAAGTTATGGAATGTCACAGTCACATTTTCCAGGTCTGTAAAGGTCATGGAATTAACAAAAATCATTGGAAGGTTTGGAAAAGTCATGGAATTTTTTTTGTATGTGCTAACATTATTACAGTAATCCTCTGTGGATTTCACATAATGTAACATGATGGCAAATTTTCTTTCTGTCGACATAAAGTAGCTCCAAAATGCGACAATGTGAGACAGTGTTATGTTTGCCATCATGTATGTTTCTTCATTTTCTCTTTGGGTTCCCTTTCTCTTTTCATGTATGCCAGCTAGCTGAAACTGTGTCTGAACACACACTTAATCTGATGTATGGGCAAAAACAGCCTGCAAGTGGGACAAGATTTTTTTTTTTTTTTAATAATGGGTTCTTGAAAAGTCACTATGTCACTTTTCAGTGTCTTTTTGACAGCCAGTGTATAGTGCTGATTCAACCTAAGCTATGCAATCAAATATCCATTTTCTCAGAGATAACATTTGAAATAAAAGGTATGCATATGTTGTCCTGAACCTGTAGTGTGTATTACTGATTTTGGAAGTTGATCAGACAGCCCCCACAGCCTCTTGACAAAGCGCCCTGACTGCAGTCTAATTAGAGGTATCGAATCACTACCAGGCCCCGGAGGGAAGACCCTAGCTCGTCTTTATTCTGAGGCCAGCTCCCTAAAGACCGCCTGCCTGCTCACTTCCCTCCTTTGCTCTTCCTCTTTTTTTTCCTCTCCTCTCCTGCGTCTTCATCAGCTGTAAGACAATACTGAAAAATCATCATCATTTTACTGAGATTATGTTATTTTACCTGTCAACATTCCCATGTTCTCAGTGTTTCGCCCCACATTAAATTTTTCAAACGGTCTCTGTTATTTTTCTCCTGTTTGGTCAATTCACTCATACAGAACTGTCATGTTTACGTGCATAATTATATTGTGACTGCATGTATCGGAGCATCAGGGCATGCAATGGAAGTAATGGTTATCTGCATATGAAACTCAGTGATGCAGTTAAGACATTGTAATCCAGTTCATTTTCAGGAAGCTTTTCACATAGAAGGAATTTGCTGTGGTATCATGGTGCATTGTAATCAAAAATCAAATAACAAAAGATAAAAGAAAGTATTACGAACAGTCGAGAAACAGAGATATGTGTGTGTCGTAAAATGTGTAGTATATCTGTTTTAAAAGAAGCTGAATGTTTTGTGCAGGAATGTGCAAAATATTTCTCAGGGAAAGGACAAATAGAGAGTAGTTTGGAGAATGGGTGCAACTGTGTACAGAAGTAATATTCCAGAAGACATCTAAAGATGTGCTTTGATGTAACACATGTTGACAGATGTGAAGAAGTTAAAGTAACACATCTTGTTGATGAGGCCAGCTGCAGATGGGAAGAACCTGTTTCTGTGGCGTGATCTGTTGGTCCTGATTGAAAGCAGTGTCCTGCCAGAGGGGAGTGATTCAAAGAGTTTGTGTCCAGGGTGGGAGGGGTGGGAAGATGAAAATGGTTTCTGTGTGAGAAACCAGGTATTTCTTCACGTGGTCCTTTGTTTCTTGTTAAATATCCTATCAAACCAACATGAAGAACCTAGAGTGCTGTTTACCTACATATTAAATGCACAGAATCCGTCAAGTACTATATGACATTTGAGTCCGGTGCCACAGGGAACCCCAAAGGAAAGTGACACAGATCTATTTCTACTGTTATCCTCAGAGGTGTGACAGCACATTAGTTTGATCAATACCTGATTTGAAAAGTTAAACTGATACCATGGCCATACATTGATCTATACCATGGGTTGAACTCTGTGAACTACAACTATCATGTTTTCTGTGTTGTTAACACTTGCTAATGTGTTTATTTGACCATGAGGGCAAGACAGGAGGCTTGTTATTGGCTGGCAGAAGTTTAGCTTCACGCCTCTTTGAAACACAGATGTCATGACATTTATGCCTCATTGAGAAACAACTCTGCAGTCATATTTCATTGTCATAAACATAAGTCCTCACTGTGGGTTCCAAAGTAATGGGTTATTCCTGCATTAATGCAAATGTCGCAGCTGAAGTATCTCAGCACCGGCAGCATTTAGATATTAAACATACGACAGAGTGTGGATTCAGTTTATATCAGCTATACATTTAGAAATAAAATGACTGATGTTTGTATTCCTCCATCTAATTTTGGAGTATTATGGTGCTTTTTAATGGGTCATAAAGCCTCAAACAGTAAATTTCTTCTCTTAATTTCTTGCATTCTGGGAAAGTTTTATAATTCAGGCGATAGGTGATGATTTAAAACATTAAAATGGGCTATTATAAAAATATAATGTAGTAAGGCCCTCAGACATTCTGTATTGCCCTCAAATATTTTTGTCTCCTGCAGATCAACTTTTCTTATTTAATGGTATCTCTGCGAATTGAACACACATGAAGGCATAGTTTACTCTTCCTACCTACTTTGTGTTCTTTGTTTGGGGAATAACCTCTTTAAAAGTGGCACCCATACACATCAGTGATAAATTCATTTATTTTAATTCATTTGTAAACCCCCATACTTGAAAGACTTGTGTGTTTCAGCAAGACTTCTGCTCATGTTCAAAAACTTTCAGCACATTCAAAATATTGCTTCAGAGGAAAAGGGTTTATATATGAAGAGCACACTTGCAAAAACGGATAAATATGAATAAACGAACCAGCATGTTTTTGACTGATAATCACTGGTGTGCACACATTAAAAACATGAGTTAGGAGAGTAATACAAGCAGATATCTTTATTTTAAAATAACTCCTCAGGTATATTGTATAATCATAAGATAATCTGATTAATTTAAGTCTGTGAAATAAGTTTGCTTCAGGAACCATGACACCCCCCCCCCCAGTTTATTTTATGACAAGGACATTGTAGCTGCTATAAGAGAGCACCATACGAAATTTCACTGTATTTATTACAGTGACAATAAAGCTTCTTCTTCTTCTTCTTCTTCTTCTTCTTCTTCTAATGATTTGAACAGTTGGACAAATCCAGAGCTGCTGCCGTTTTCACTACCTTAGTCAGGCAGACAGAGTGCAGAGTGTCACTGTCATCCTCTATGAGCCAATATATTGTGTTTTATAATGTGTTTGTTTTATGGCTTTTAATTCTCTTTATCACTGTGTGTTAAATGTGTTGTATGTCATTGTAAAGTGCTGTGTCACTGTTAGAAAGGGTGTAAACAAATAACGTGTATTAATATTTATCTCAGTGTTAGTCGGCCAAAATTGCCCCTCAGTTACAATTCAGGGAGTTCCTTTTCACATGAAGTCGATCAGTTGATGGGTGGGTGTAAAAAGCAGTGATCACAGTACATAAAGATGCACCATGGCTTATTTGGCACTGTTAGAGGATGTGGCAGATGGGTTGGCAGGGACCAGCAAGACCTATTTGCCAACGATGATTTTGAGCTGGTTCAACTGCTACGTGCAGTGCTGCTGGATCTCTGCGCTGCGTCGGGCCCGGCGTTGCCAAGAAGCACTCGCAGGAACCAAGCTGTGCCGGTGCTGTGCTGCACAATGCAGCACAGCTGTAAAACGTGCCACTACCACTTAATGCCCTGACCCCGAGCCCTATCATCAGGCATTTAAGCCAAAAGCTGCAGCTGGGCACCAGAGTCTGGATGTGATGCATCGTTTATTAAAACGTATTTTAAGAAATCATTTGAGTCAAGACAATCAAATTGTTTGTCAAACAGCCATGGTAACTGTATCCCTCATTTAGAGTGTTTATTTCAGACAGTCACTGAAACAGTCCGCTCAAAATGTCCCTTGGTTTTCTGTCTAAAGAAATCATCACAAACAGCCTTAACACCTTAACATCGGACCACTTCTTCTTGACTTCTGACATAGTCTGAGGTGGCAGCATTTACAGCATCAGCCACCAGCTGCCACTCCGCTGCATTTTTAGCCTTTGTAAAGTCCATATTTAGTCTACCATGCAATATTGTCTTTTTGTTATCAACCTCCCCAACAAGAACTTCAACTTCACACTGTGTGAAGTTTATTTTTTTTACCTTTTCATGCTACATTTGCTGTGCTGTCCTTCTTGCAGTTTCTTATTAATGAATATTAATTCAGGGCGTTTCACTGGCCACTTATAGGAACCAATGGGTGGGGCGAGACGCTCGTTCACCTGCGCCACATTTTGAGTTGATTGTGATTTATAAACAGAAACAGGCATGGGACGTGTGTGCACTGTTATAAGTCATGATATATACCAAAACTGGTGAAAAACTCTTCTGACTAGGCATAGTATACAGGATCATCACTTATTTGAGAATTAAATGCACTGCCCCTTCCTGAGTCAATACAAGACGACATCCTCTAGATGCTATATGTTAAAAAAAAGAGATGCCAGGTGCCTTCATACATCTTAATAAAAACAACTGTGCCCCTAAGAATAAATGTTACAGTCCTCATTTGCTGATCCCCATCATACTACTCACCCCAGCTGTCACCTTTGAAGTCCCAATACTTTAAAACACCGTCTGCCCACCTCAGTGCCCTAGACCCAAGCTGTCAGTCCATCCAAGAAGGTGCAGACAGGTGAGGAGTCTGAGCAGTGCATACAGTCAGGGTGGATGTGGACTGGGTGGGTGAGGTGGTAGCCTCCTGCCAGCCGTAATCACAGCTATCCATTTCATCTAACAGCAGAAAGATGATGCCCCCAATGGGAGCTGAGTGGTGGTAAAGCATCCTTCCCGCATTCCCCCCTTGACAAACACAAATGACACCCCCCCCCACACATGAGAGATTAAATTTCTCCATTCCTACCCACATTTGTAGTCAGCAGCAGATGCCTATCTTTGCCTGTTCTCTTACTGCAAACAGCAGCAGAAACACTTCTGTTGTTTAGCACTGCGGTGGTAGATAAAGGCCTACCAGGATCTGTGGAGATAATGTGCCTGTCTGAACACACCTGCAGATGGGATGTGTATACAGCACACTCCACACTAAAATAAAAAATATTATTCATACCATGACAGTTGAAGCTCATTAAAGGAACAAACTTGAGTCCTTCTTATGGTTAGCATTTACCTCACCAACTTTATCTCTCTAAGTTGTGAAAACATGAAGACTCTTTTAGACAAAACATGGTTGATCTGAGAATGTTGATTGGAGTAGCAAGTAATGCATTCATCCTGCTGATGCCAATGCACAAACACAACTCCATACATCACTTTGAACTTTGAGTTGGTAACAGTCTGGATGGTCCCTTCCTCTTTAGCTCTGAGGACACAACGTCCATAATTTCCAAAAGCCCAAAAAAGTTGGTTGTGTTTCTGCATGTTGTTGCTATTTTACTTTGCATGGTGTAGTCTTTTCTTGCATTTGTAGACCCAGCAATGCAGTAACGTGTGAGAGATATAAGGTAATGGTCTCTGCCCTTCGTGCAGAGACTGTTGAAGAACGACTCGTATGACTTGGGGTCGATTTTGCAGCCTTGCAGGATTTATTGAAGACACAGCTTACAACTTGAAATACCGCAACAATGAGAAAGCCCTGTAGAACAGTTCACCAAACATGCTTATACTCCTCCTCAGATAGACATCCTACCTAACTTTTTATGTGTGTGCGGGTGTGATTTCCTGCCATTTCCAGAGCTTGCGCTTATTAGGGACCGAGCCCGCAGGCAAGGACTCCTCTAACAGAGGAGTCCTGCCAGAGGCAAGGACCCTATTGTTTTTGCTGTGCTGATTTTTTTTTTCCCGCCGCCTCTTCGAGCCCAAATTTGACCCCCCAGTCATGCTCAAAAACTCACCAAAATTGGCACACATATCTGGCCTGGCGAAAAATTTTATAAAATGCAAAAATTAACCCCAAAAGTGCCAAAATGCGCTCTCTAGCACCACCTAAGCACACAAAAATGCCCACTACGGCCCGTAGGAATGTCGTAGAAAGATCAAACAAAAACTGGGGTGTTTGTCTCATCAAGATCTACTAATGACTCCGGACACCTCTGACCTAAATCCAACAGGAAGTGAGCTATTTGCCCTTTCACAACAAGATTTTGCCTCAAAATGTGTCTTTGGACTGTGGGAGAAGTCCGGAGGACCCAGAGAAAACCCACACTGAGAACATGCAAACTCCATACAGAAGGACTCCCTCCTGGGATGGAACCAGGAACCCTGTTGCTGTGCAGTGCTAACCACTTCACCACTGTGCTGTTTAACTAGATTGTCTGCCATATTGAATTTTTGAAAAACACATTTTTGACATTGTCTTAATGTGTAGGTCCGATTTGTACCAAGCTTTCTGTGGATAATCATGGGATAAAGCTCTTCAAAACAGCTTTTTGATATGTCATTGCGTTTTGATTATATTGACAAAAGAACTTTAGAAGGGGCGTGGCTCAGCACATGAATGGATTTTACTCCATAACCATTGAGCCAGTCATTATGAAACTTGTAGGAAATGTCTACACAAGTAACTGAATCATACCCTGAAAGTTTGATTTTTCCCATCCCATACTTCAAAATATCAAAAATCAGTCTGTTTTGTCAATTCAGTGGATGTGCTGAAAATTTCAACCTATAGTCAATTCAGAAGTCTATCACTCTATATTTTTAAGAATGTTCAAAAATAATTAACAGCCAAAAGTCTTCATCTAAATGCAACCACCATTGACACAAACATTCTTTGGATACTAGATGTCACATGTTTCAAATAGTGATGGGTTAAATGTTTAGCTCACAGTGATAATATAATGATGATAATAATAATATTATATATAATATATATAATATTTCTCATCATCTCATTTTTAACCAAATTTCACCATAATATTTGACAATATGCCTGATTTGGGCAAAATGAATGAGCGTCTGTCTGATTGCCATTAAACCTGTTGTTTATATTAAACACAGTTGTCCTAAACTGTTAAAGGTCTTGACTTCACCCAGCTTTTAAGCTTTGAATGTCCATGCAAGAATTTGCAACTTGCAGCTATATTTCATTTTGTTAAGCTTAATGTCACCACCTGATTGTATTGCTGTTGATTGAACAGCAGAGGGCACAGTCATAAGACAGGCTCAAGCCGGGTTCAGACTACGTAACATATCTGGGGCCGTATTCACAAAGCTTCCTAGTGCTAAGAGTTGCTCCTAGTGACAGAATTCGCAAAAAAATTATTAGAATTGTGACATTTTCTTCGAATTTCCCCTTAGTTAAGATTAGGTCTTTGTAAAGATAAAAGTTATTCACAAAGCACCTTAGCCCTAAAAAGAGCTCCTAAGGTGAAAAAATGTTAGGAGCAGAGAGGAGGACTTTTGAGACGCTTAAGAGTTTCTTAATCAGAGGAGAAAATGGTGGAAACACAAAGGGGTCAGAGAAATAGTTTGTAAACACAAACTGCGCGTGAGTAAATGAAATGCTACAGATGAGATTGTGCAGGGATAATATTTGTGGTCAATCTCATTAGGGATAGGCACACATTTCCCACCTAACAAAATAACGCTGTAACGCCAGAAATAAAATGACCCCAATACTAAGATATTTGAAAAACTGGTGCAGCAGTGCTGACTTTTTGTCTGTCTCAACCTTAGATCAGCAGAGCGATCACACTAATAATGACAACACTGACAACCTCATATTGTGATGCAGTTCATTTCATTTCCACTGGGTGTCCACACCTTGCAGGCTCACAAAAGGGCGTGTCTGTGACAACCAATCACATCTGTTAAAAGAAAGCATCATTCCTAGCAATGGGGTCAACCACACCTCCTCACTAACGTAAAGGTTTCTGTTCCTTCCTTGCTTAGGGCTGCTCTTAGAACTTTCCTAAATCACTCCTAAGCTAAGACTCCTTATTAACAGTTTTTAGGCTAAGTAAGGAGCTCTCTGAGAGTGTTCTCAGAATGTTTGTGACTATGGCCCCTGTCCGTTTGGACAGTGTCAAATTAGGCAAGTTTGGAGTCATAAAACCTTGCTGTGACTTGGCCGACAGACATGGCAGACTACACGTTGTGTTTATGACGAATCATTGCTGGTCGTCTTTCATGACGTGCATGATGTCACTGGATTATCGCTGTCCGATTTTTATCATTACTGTTATTATTATTTCAGTCACTATGGATGTTTATGTTCCAGTGGTTCAAGCCTAAACAGGCAGTCAAATCTCAGAAGAACCAAATTTGCATTTTCATTTTATTTTCAGTTAAAATTAGTCTTATTCTTCTTCTTACTGTTATTATTATTAGTATTAGTAAAAAATAAATTATACTGGACTCACTTATGTCTGAAAGATTTTCTAATTGCAACAGAAAACAAAGGGAGTGTCAGTATTTTGACAAAACAAATTTTGGTTGCAACAGCGGGTATTATACCCTGTGCTTTGCTTATTTACAGTATTTTTAAAAAAGCAACTGGACAGAGAATCACACCTGCACAGACATTTCCTTTCCTCCTTAACATCCTGTCAAACATTTTACACATGCTTCCAATAAAAACTGGTTTTAAGTTTTAATTAAAATAAAATGTTTGTTTAATTAAAAAAAAAACCTCTGTGTTCTCTGCTTTAAGGGCCAATAAGTATAATTGCGTAAACTGTATACTGTGATACTGTGATATCGCACCATGAAAATCTCATACTGTTGCAACTCTGGTTGACATACAAGCTCACTAGCTACTGGGATTGTATCTATGGTACCTTGAGGACTTCTTGTCCATGTAGGTTTTAAAGTGAAGCATCAGAGCCCCCTCAGGTCTCATTTGTAATGACCAACAATAAGGAAAAGTAAACTCCAGTTAAAGGCTCAGAGTGTGCTGTTGATCCATCTGATCCTCCCGCACTTCATTCAGCTCTCTCAAGGATTGCAGAGAGAGTGAGGGTTTGCTGTAGCTTGCAGCCAACTCATTCCCTCGCCACTTTTTATGTATCTCTAACACATTTATGAATTTGCCTCCCTTTATGTTTAATTAGTAGACTTCTCCCTTTACTGAGTGGAACCCAGCTGGGTTTGATGTGTGCTGTCATGTAACTCTGTGTGTTTGTGTGTGTGTGTGTGTTTTCACAGCCCCAGAAGAGAAGAAACTGAAGTCAAAGAAAGAGAAGATGAAGGAGAGGAGGGAGAGATGGCTCAACAGTGAGTTTATAATAACAATCTAATAGTAGTAGAAGTACAACTGTACACACTAGTCAGGTTTCCATCCAAATGTCTCGAAATTTTTGAGCGAATTTAGTGAAAATGCGCAAAAAGAAAATGCGACTTTATGCCCGTTTCCATTTGATATTAGGCTCGTTCGAGATGAACTGCGCCTCGCCTGGAAAGTACACGAGATCAGGCGGCTGCAGCAGGAGGCGGTGACAAATAGCCGCGATCAAGTCGGACAGTTTCCTGACAATTTCCAGCAGCCTTCAGTCCGTACAGGAAGTCACAGAAACACTCACATCCTGTCCGATATGATGTCAATTTATTAAAATACTGTCAGACTTAGATATAAGCTTGTTCTCAGTCTCCATCAGTCACACAACATGTATTCTGTTCAGAGAATAAACCGTCAAATTGGACAAATAAAATTTAAATATCTGAAATTCAACAAAATTAACGTTATATTGCTGAGTCGACATCTAAACCAATCAGCTGTTAGATCAGGTGAGAGCCAGGCGGTGCAGTCAGTGGAGAGCAACTGCAGCGCCTGGCTCTAAAAACTATGGCCGCCTCGTTCTCACAATTTTATCGCCGTCCACTTTTGCAATACGTCAGAGCAAGTTGGGATGAAGTCGGACACAAAACTAACCGGCATGCATTGTGCGCCAATAACCGGTGATCGAATCTGCGCAGGCCTGGCTCATCTCGAACGAGCCTAATATTTTGCGATTATTGAGAGGAGAGTGCTCCATGAGATGACGTCATCAGAGAGCGTCTCTCTGCCACAAAACAAACAACACACTCGGCTGACAGTCAACAACTGATCATGGACAGATTCCTGATCGACCTGTCGGCGTTTGAAAGAACTCTGGTCACCATTTTGTCAGCATTCACTGCGTACCGAGCCATCCTGAAGAAGAGATGACAAGGAAGAATTTTAATGTTAAGAGTACTGTCGGAAATAGCTGGAAGGAGACCACCGCGTCGTTCTCCATGTGTATGAGAAATTGTGAATTACACTCACCTGTCCTGTAGTAATCGGCTCTCAAGTGTCAGTTCTCTAATCAATTACCCCAGATTAACAGGATTAAATGTATTTCATACACTCAATTATACATATATATTCCGGTCCAGTCATCGTTTATCCGCAAAACCTATTTCCATAGCAAAAAGTCGTACTTTCCTTTTATCGATACACAGACAAATCCACCCCCTCCAAGCGTAAAAACCTTTTTGTGAATTTCTGGCGTTTCCATTAATGTTTATTTTCGCTATTTTTGAAAATTCGAATAAGTATAGGTGGCTGGAAACCCTGTCGCCGTGTCGCTGGATACTATTTACTATATTACAATTGATCATATGGTATTTGTAGTATTATGGTATTACTATGGTATTATGATGTTACTATCAGGATATAAATCTTTAACCCAACTAGCCCTGGGCAGTATATCGATATTTTATTAACATTGTGATATGAGACTAGATATCATATTAGTTTTGGATATCATAACATTGTAACTGTTGTCTCCTGGTTTAAAAAAACTGCATTACAGTTAAATGTCATTTTCTGATCACACTAGACTGTTCTGGTTATTCATGGTTTCTGGTGGTGGAATGATATTTAGTTAGTGGGTCTTGTCTGTCTGGTTACCAGTTTTTGGTTTATTGCAAATGTTCCTTTAATTGCCCCAGTTAAGACCTTAATATAAGGACTGTGATAAAGTTTAATTGGCAGCAGAAACTACCTTTTGGTGACACTTCCCTTTCTTCCAATGAGAATCCTCCAATTAACAGAGCAAAACTTAACTTCCAGCAGTCACTGAAAGTAATGGGTAGGTTATCTAGCACTGTGGCAGTGACTGGCTGAACGGAGGAGAATGAACACAGATACCTGAGACTGTGCTGACTGCGTGAACACTAACAGGAATAATGAGAAAGACAAAAAAACTTGAATATATAAATTCTATATTTTTTCTCCATCTGTCCCATTTTCATGAATGCAGTATCTCAAGAATGCCTTGAGTGAGTTTCTTTAAATTTGGAACAAACACCCCTTGGACTCAACGGTGAACTGATTCGATTTTGGTGGTTATAGCTCAAAGGTCAAGGTCACTGTGACCTTGCATCCATCTCATTCTCGTGAACATGATATCTAACAAACACCTTAAGGGAATTTCTTCAGATGTGCCACAAATGTCAACTTGGACTATAGAACAAACCTATTAGGACTTGGTGGTTGAGGGTCAAAGGTCAGTGTGATTTGACAAAACGTGTTTTTGCCATAACCCAAGAACGTGTACCCTAATTATGACAAAATTTCACACAGATGTCGAATAGGATGTTCAGATGAACTGATGAAATTTTATATATCTCAGGGAGGCATACAACTGTGGCTCCATAATTCTAGTTCTTCTTGTCATTAAATCCCAAGTGCAGACTCAAACCAACAGTAAATCCTGACAAGTTTATCTATAGCCTGATCTTCCTCTTCTGTCATTGGTAAAAACACATCAGTGAGCCACACTGTGTCCCTGAGTGATACACTGAAGTTGCTTTGGACTGGGTCACACATACTGTACACTGTCCTTGTGCCACAAATACTCATTATAGCACCAAATGCGGATGAATCTGCTGCTGAAAACAGCAGCTGTTTGTGGAAATTACTAAGCTTTTTTAAAAATAAGATATATGTGTGTAAGCTGTTTTTGAAGTGTAACCTAACACCAGGCTGAAAAGAATTCTTGCACTCTGCACTCTGTGGTTGAAAGCTTTAAGTATAACCTCTGAACACACCATAACTCTGTATGTTTCCTTATGTTAACACTCAGCATCACCTGTAGTCTCAGCCCCTAAAGGTTTTTATACTATACAATATGATACGATAAGATATGATACGATACAACTTTGTCAGTTTACACTGAAATTCATTTTGTGTCCTTAGATACCTTAGATACCCATAAAAAGAACACCGAACAGTCATGACCATGTGAGACATCATGTAATATCCTCAGATACAGATCTTAATTAGCACCACAATGATTTTGGTTTAGCAACTGGACAAACTGATTTTTTTAAAGTATTTTTTAACCTGTTGTGTTTAAATGGAGGGACTCTGAATCACCTGTTTGAGGGCAGAAGTTGGTGTGCTCCATTTAGAACATGCAAGGGGTCAGCAGAAATGCTGTTAGCAAGTCTGAGCATTATCTGTTTGTGGGCTGCCTGAAAGAAGTGTACCACAGGTGCCACAGGCAAATTTGGAGTTGATTGTATAATTTAGTTTGAAGTTGCACAGATTGGCAGCCAAGCCAGGCATGTATTAGAGTACAGCATGACTCTCTGAACCACTGATAAGAAAAACCGAAAACAATTCTCGTCACTAGCTCCAAAACATATAAGTCTGTAAAGTCTGTATCTTCTTACAAATAAACTCCATGTGAGGAGTCCATGATAGGTTGGCAACTACATGAAGATATGATTAATTTCTACATTCTATGATTGTCATCGTTATCTGTTGTCGACCAGTTGAACAATGAGTTATATTTTCTGATAGACAAGCCAGTCACTGAGTTTTAACCTTTTTAGCTGAAAGTCCATTTTTGCATGTCTGTAATTATAACTCCTCTCCCCAACATCATCACGCCGCCATCATCTCCCATAATTGCGATCTGGCCTGTAACTGTACCCTGCTGCTGAGCCAATCAATTCCTGGGTAACACAACACGTATCCTGTTCAGGCATATAATTAGGTGCTAATGGCTCTGTGGCTCAATCCTGCTGAAACCCAAGAGTGGCTGCATGGCTGACAGTTTTCAGGAATCAGAAGAAAATTAGAAAGAAATAACCTCTTTGTAGTCATGAGCAGGGACAGTAAACTTTGACCAGTGTGGATTTTCACGGAATAATAGCAGTTTTAAAGGCTTGTGATTGTAAATAGTTTGCACAGTTTTTGCAGGTAAAAAACCATCAGACATATTTTCTTAATTTTTATACACATTGTTTATGTTTTACATGGCAGCGCTCTCCAAGGTGTGTGTCTGTTTTAGAGAGAGAGGGAGAGAGAGGGGGTAGAAAAGGTAGATTATCACACACAATGTTTTTGTAGATTGATAATAACTCAAAATTCTGCTTTGTCACTTCTTGACTGACCCACCCAGATCCTTGATATTTTCTACCAAGCCTTCCTGAGCCTATCCAAAACCTGCAGGTGGATTGACTGGCAGCATAGTTCCCGGCTATCACTCAGAAAAACTCAGGAAAACAAGAAGCCTGGTGTGGCAGCTGGATTTAAGAGTAGGCTAAAAATCTGTAGTTTTCAGCTGTATCTGTGTTAATGTCCTCCATTTAAAAAAGCCAGTTGAAATTTCTCTGCACAGAGTATTTGTCTTTATCTCCTTACATCAATAAGTTGCTGCTCTGCGTGCACAAGAGGACGCAGCAGGCTCTATTTAAAAGGCAGTGTGAGCCACAGCGCAGTCCAGTGCACCATGCCCAGTGAATCAGGAGTGTGCCAATGCATTTTTGGTTTTTGTGAGGAGGGTCTTTTAGCGCACCTGTGGTACATTTGGGCAGACAGTGTCATCAGAAAGAACTGTCCTGAGGGAGTTATACACAGAGCAAGACATTTGAAGTGATTGACAATTTTCTGTGGAGCTGTGTGTACTATTTTTAATGTTTCTGTCTTCAGCTCACCTGTAGATGTGCAGAATAATTCATCAAAATGACGTTTGATGTGGAATAAACATAGTAGAGGAGGTTGTCTGTGTGGAGGTTAGCAGTTAAACTTATTCATCTCTGATGATGATTATTGACTTGGCTTTTCATCTATAAATGCTTAATATTTTGAATTCAGCTGCTCCTCTGGGTTGTGGAGTGATGACTTTGATCCCTGCGGTGAACTATTTCACTGATACCGATTCTCAATTCAAACTAAACAGAAAGGTTGGCAGCCCTGAATCACTGTATTGTTCAGCTTGGATGTAACTCACGTACTCTCTTTCTTGTGTGTATTCCACTGCCTCCTCTCAGAGATCAGCTCCATTAAACAGGCCAAGGAGCAGCAGGCGGCCGAGGCCCGGAGGCAGGCCACACCCGTGGTGGGGGACATGAGGCCACTGGCCGACGCCCTGCCAGAGCTGTCTCAGCTCATCGCCCCCGCCGCCACAGCCCCCACTGCTCGACGTAAGAGCAGGAAAAACAAAGTGTAAGTATCAAGGTGACCTCTTGGGCGGGCATCAAGTGTCAACATGACAGTTGTTGTCGATTT
The DNA here is from genome assembly GCA_019142605.1 of Cephalopholis sonnerati. NCBI lineage: Eukaryota > Metazoa > Chordata > Actinopteri > Perciformes > Serranidae > Cephalopholis > Cephalopholis sonnerati. The sequence continues at coordinate 21,169,429 of JAGQAX010000024.1, forward strand.
TCAAGTGTGGTTCTCCATAATTATCACATTTCTTTTGTCCTTGAAAAGAGTAAATCTGAACCAAGAGCAGCACATGCAGTGTGTCTGGGCTGAACAGCAGCAGTGATGGCGTCAGTACCAGCAGAGTGACTGATGAGCCTCCGTCTGCTGACTGTCATCACACTGTTAGGAGAACACTGTCAGGTGTTTAACCACCAAATAGAAAGTGCAGCAAAGTGGATGATGAGCTGCATCTGTGCTGCATTTGTTTGGTGTAACACATTTCATTTTCATTAGTGATACACAGTTAGCAGGGTCTCAAGACATTTAATAATTGAGCCTGTTTGCTGTTGGAGGTGTCCTGTCAACACCGTTTTTCTCGTAATATTCTGACTTTCCTCTCAAAATCCCAGATGTAGTTTCCCTAACAGTATCAGTGGCCCCTGGACTTCATCATCAGCTCAGCACTCTGTGTGGGGAGACGGAGCAGCAGAGCGCCGAGTACGCTCTGCCACTCCAAGAATGCTCTGGATATGAGAATGGATAACCAAACGGTACATTCAGACAGCGTTCCGAATTTACCAACGGTGCAGTTTGTGCCAGAGTGCACTCCAGCACTCAGAATGAGTATTTCTTAATGCACTACTTGTATCATCTTCCTCCATTGTCAAAAACAAGCCAACAGAACTTGCTAGTTATGTTTATGGAGAATTGTTTTGCCTCCAGCTAAGCCCTGCCCACCCCAAAACATCATACTATTTACCAACAGTATAAGGGTGTATTCATTAAAGTGGAGTCAGTGTCAGTGGTAAGCTAGAGGCAGGTGAGTTTAAAGATACAGCCAGTGAATTATGGAGTTATAAAAGTACCACATGAATGAAAGCAGAGAAGCAATCAGAGAGAATCCTGTATTTGATGCAAAAGCCAAATACAAGCAGTCACAGCAATTCTACAGACAGCATCAATCCTCTCAGGGTCAGACCTGTGGTGGAATTTTTCAGTTTTCCCCCTTCTCTTAGAGCTACGCTTACTGTAACTCACCCAATCTCTGCTGTGGAGCTTTCTGCACAGACAGTTATTCACATGGTCATAAATGTCTGAAGTCTCACAGCTCAGAGCAGAGAGCTTATTTTCATCAGATCCTGCTTTGCGCTAGTAAGAGATAAGTGGAGTGGACAGCAGCGCGCCGGCTGCAGCACCACCCACCATCTTTCTGCAGCTTTTGGCTGCACTTTATACAGCCCCAACATTTTACTGCTTCATTGGTTTTCTGTAAAAACCCACGTGTTGAGCAAAATGAAAAATCAGTGGGCCTAATCAAAGCTACATTGTCATACACTCCTACAAAATTACATGATTATTGATTATTAAAAGGGAGCATTCTACAGAGGAAATCTAAGTATCTTTTGTGACTCAACACCTTGACATCAAAGACACGTGTATGCTCTGCACAGTCAGTACGTTTACATGACATTAGAGAAATTGATTTATTGTGTTAGTCTGACTAAAACCACACTTTTGAATACATGTTAACATGTTAGTCTGACTGAAACCGTAATATTTCTAAAAAAGTCGGACAAACACCCCGAGATAATGAGATTGGGAGTCAAACTACTCCTGCATTTATACAGTCAGTCAGACCTGGCCTAGCCGCTCTGCACATGCTCCACAGTTTCCGCCCTCGCCAATCGAATAGCATTAAATGCTAACAGAAGAATATGGCAAAATCTACATCCAGAGCCGTGCATTTTTGGACAGATGAAATATACAGAGCTGAAAAGTTGTCAACCATGGTACCAGTTTGCTGCTAGCTAATCATAGCTGACTTGTTTGCCGATGGTTTGGTATGTGACGTAATAGGTCAACCGGAAAAAGGTCCAATACTGACAAGCTGAAAGGGGGCATATCACCACGTATTGTAGCGGAGTAGACATACTTTGGTCGATAAATCAATTCCTCTCTCGTGCTTGTATACTGGGACAAGGACAGTAGTCCAGTTAAAAGGTGTAGTTGAGCTATAACCATAGCACCACTTAATTGTGCATGTAAACTAAATGACTGCATATATTGTATTATAATGACTATGCATAGTATTTTTTAACCCATTACACAACCAATTGTGCAATGTTGCAGTAGGGATGTGACTGCGCACGATGTCCATGGCTCGGAACATATTTTGCTTTTGGCAGGTTTGTGTTTTGGTAGGTTTTCAGAAGAGCCGCACAGCAGTGGTTACTGACTACAAATCTTACAATGTCTAAACAGGAAGTGTAGCATGAGCAGCACATAAGCAGGGCAGCAGCATCTTCAGTCATCCATCTACACAGAATGCGTTCAGGCAGTTTTGCGTGTAGGGCCCTGTGTTTTGGCAGCAATCAAAGCCCCACACACATACCCATTTTCCACCAAATTAGCTCTGGTTCTTGGACTGGTTCTGTTTAGGACTGTTGGAACCTTAGTGGTGTCCAGTGAACCAGCCAACATTCCCATCAGTTTTGTGCAGAACCATTGTAATTATGCAGTGCACAACAAAAGTTAGTTGTAGCATATTAGCAGATTATACTGATTACCTTCAAACTTCTGTTGTTTTATTACAGTTATTTGGTTTTACCACAAAAACAAGCAAGAACCAACTATCAATTAGACCACTGCACACTCTTGTTTTGGATGATATCTCACTTCTAGGACTTCAAGGAAAACGTGCTGTTTTTTGGTTCCAGCTGGTTGCAAAATTTGGGGTTCTGAAACAATATATTTTTGGTCAAAATGCTTTGAATGCTTCAAAATTAGGTGTGAAAAACAGAACAGAACTGGTCCCATGTTTGAGGAGAAGGGGCAACAGTAACTGTAGTTATGAGCGTGTACAGACAGCTGGCTTGATTCAAACAGGAGCAAATCTGTTCCATCAGAAACACGAGATGGACTGAAAGGCGCTTACTGGGTTGACATGCCCCCTTGTGTAGATGACCAGTCACTGTATATATGTGACATATGATCAATAAGAAAACATTTACAATATAATATGAATAAATAAACCTCATTAGACTGTGTTATATGGTCCTAAGGATAAACAGAACCAAAGAAAGTTTAGTACCAAACAGTCAAGTTATACAGGTGACATGAGTTATCCAAACAGCATTAGGCTCATCACTACCTGGAGGTTGAATTCCCATTAAATGTCCTATTATTGTGTTGTAGTCCTGCATGTAAACATGTCCTGTCTCCTCCCTGCAGGCCAGTCAAGAGACCTGAGCCAACAGATTTCAGTCAGATGAAGCAGTCACAGAAACGCAAACTCCTGTATGCATCTTTTCATATTATCATCACAGTATTACTATTATTTATATTACATATATTAAACTATCTTTATAGATCTAAATGGTTGTGTTTTGTCTTTATTGAAGGGAATCAGAGACCAGCAGGTTTAACGACGCTGTAAAGACCCTCTCTGCCAAAATGAACCCCCTGGCTGATATTGGTGAGCAGCTGAGGAAGAGGATGAGGCAAGAAGAAGAGCAAGGTCCCAGCTAACAAGCAGCTCAACTCTGTGACACTGAAGTGCTTCCACGAAAGTGAATCTACAGACCCAGTCAACACTTGATGCTGTTAGTAAAACTGGATCATCCTCGAGTTTTTAAGGAGGAAGAACTCCATCCCTAGTACCCTGTCACACCTCTTAACCCCTGACCACAGGATGCTGCTGACTGCTCACATACAAACACAGACAATGGGTGGCATAGAGTGTAGTAAATGTTGACTGTAACAGATATCCTATCAGTTTTATTATCCATGTTTACTCTTCAGTAATAAATCACAGTTCATTTAACAATCAGCTTGTATGAGTGTTTTCTGTATATTGGATTTTAAAAGTCTATTTTTAGCTTTATTGCATTAGCTGCAACTCCAAATATTTAGGAATCAAATGATCCATGTACAGACAAATGTGCCACCTACACAATCATTCCTACTCTTCTATTTTCAGTATCGTCTCATTGTGCTGTACGGAGAATAACACTGTGTGACTCATCAGCAATAACCATAGCAACTCCACTGATCCATGGAAATGAACATCTTGTCAGGGCAACACTGAGCCACAAGCTGAATAGAAACAATGTCAAACTGTCATCAGTAAGCATATTAACATGTTATATAGAGAGAGGCTCATTTCTACCACTTAAAAAGAAGTATAAGATATTACAACCCCGATGCCAATAAAAATCTCAATTTGATGCCTGCAACAGGTTATAGAAAAGTCTAGATAGGAGCATGTTCACCACTGTGTGACATCACCTTGTCTTTTAACACTCAGTAAGTGTTTGGGAATTAAGGACACTAACTGTCGAAGTCTTGAAAGTGAAATTCTTTCCCATTCTTGAGTGATATACAACTGCTGTTGCTCAACAGTCCAAGGCCTCAGTTGCCATATGTTGCGCTTCATAATGTGCCACACATTATGGGTAACTCGTACAGATGTGCGAGTAACCCATGATCAGAATCAGAATCAGCTTTATTGGCCAAGTACGTGTGTACATACAAGGAATTTGGCTCCGGTAGGCTTTGCTGTCAATGTACAAGTATTTACATAAGTACTAAAAATTAAATAACCAGTATAAAAGCAAAATATACAAATATACAAGAAATTGTGCAAATATACATCAATATAAAATTTAAAAATGTGAAAAAATACAATATTCAGGGTGCGAGTGTTGTTTGTCCTCCCACTCTGTGACTGTTTGGAGTTCATCAGAGCAACAGCCTGGGGGAAGAAACTGTCTTTGTGACGGGTAGTTTTGGTGAACAGTGCTCTGTAGCGCCTACCGGATGGGAGGAGTTTAAACAGTTTGTGTCCGGGGTGTGAGGGGTCTGCATAGATGTTCCCTGCCTGTTTCCTGACCCTTGACCGGTACAGGTCCTGGATGGAGGGAAGATCAGTCCCAATAATCCTCTCTGCACATCTGATTGTCTGTTCCAGTCTGTTCCTGTCCAGTTTAGTGGTGGATCCAAACCAGACGGTGATGGACGTGCAGAGAACAGATTGGATTATGGCAATGTAGAAGGTGATCAGTAGTTCCTGAGGCAGGTTGAGCTTCCTGAGCTGTCGCAGGAAGTACAGCCTCTGCTGGGGCTTTTTCCGTACAGTGTCTATGTGGGAGGTCCACTTCAGGTCCCGAGAGATTGTGGTACCCAGAAACCTGAAGGTGGTCACAGTTGACACTGTGCTGTTGAGGATGGTGAGGGGGGGGCAGTGTCGGGGGGCTTCTCCTGAAGTCCACAGTCATCTCCACAGTCTTGAGCGGGTTCAGCTCCAGGTGGTTCTGACCGCACCAGAGGACCAGCTGCTTCACCTCCTGTCTGTATGCAGACTCATCACAGTCCCGTATAGACCAATGACCATAGTCTCGTCCGCAAACTTCAGGAGTTTCACAGAAGGATCCCCTGAGGTGCAGTCGTTGGTATAGAGGGAGAAGAGCAGTGGGGAGAGGACACAACCCCGGGCGGAACCAGTGCTGATGGACCGAGAGCTGGATGTGATGCTCCCCAGCTTCACACACTGCCTCCTGTCAGTCAAGAAGCTGGTAATCCACTGACAGGTGGAGGCAAGCATCGTGAGCTTGATGAGCTTCTGGTAGAGAATTCCAGGGAATGATTGTGTTGAACACCTGAGCTGAAGTCCACAAACATGATCCTAGCGTAAGTCCCTGGGGAGTCGAGGTGGTGCAGGATGTAGTGCAGTCCCATGTTGACTGCATCATCCACCGACCTGTTTGCCTGGTAGGCAAACTGCAGGGGGTCTGGCAGGGGGCCTGTGATGTCCTTCAGGTGGCGCAACACCAGTCTTTCAAAGGATTTCATGACCACAGATGTCAGGGCGACGTGACTGTAGTCATTCGATCCTGTGATGGAGAGCTTCTTGGGGACCGGGATGATGGTGGAACGTTTGAAGCAGGAGGGTACTTCACACAGCTCCAGCGATCGGTTGAAGATCCGAGTGAAGATGGGGGCCAACTGGTCAAAGCAGGCTCTCAGGCAGGAGGGAGACACACCGTCAGGTCCCGAAGCCTTCCTGGTCTTCTGTCTCTGGAAGAGCCGACACACATCCTCTTCACAGACCTTTAGTGCAGGCAGGGAGTCAGAGGAGAGGGGGAGGAGGTTGCTGGGGGTGCAGGTAATCCTTTGGTGTTGTGGAGAGGTGTGAACAGGTTCTTTTCAAAGCTGCAGTAGAAGCTGTTCAGGTCATCTGCTTGTCGGAGGGTCTCCACAGGGTGGGGGGATGTTCTCCTGTAGTTGGTAATGTCCTGCGGGCCTCTCCAAACTGATGCAGGGTCGTTGGCTGAAAAGCTGTTTTTTTGCTTCTCACTGTAGCCCCTCTTGGCTACCCTGATCTCTTTTGTCAGTTTGTTTCTGGCCTGCTTGTACAGGGCCCGATCCTTACTCCTGTAGGCTTCCTCCTTGGCCTGGCGCAGCCGCCTGAGTTGGGGTGGGAACCAGGGTTTGTTGCTATTATATGTGCAGAAGGTCTTGGTCTGCACACACATGTCCTCTCAAAAACTGATGTAAGATGTCACAGTGTCAGTGAGTTCATTGAGGTCTGTGGCTGCAGCTTCAAAAACACTCCAATCTGTGCAGTCAAAGCAGGCCTGTCGCTCCAGCTTTGACTCCTCAGTCCACTTCCTTACAGTCCTTACTACAGGCTTAGGAGTTTTTAATTTCTGCCTGTAGGTCGGGATGAGATGGAGCAGACAGTGATCAGAGAGCCCTAAAGCTGCACGGGGGACAGAGTGATAAGCATCCTTTAAAACTGTGTAGCAGTGGTCCAATGTGTTGGAGTCCCTGGTGGGGCATTTTATATGCTGTCTACATCTGGGAAGTTCGTGAGAGAGGTTTACTCTGTTAGAGTCCCCTAATATGATGAGCAGGGAGTCTGGATATTCTTTTTCCGCGTCTGTCACCTGGTCAGCTAGGTGTTGTAATGCCTCCGTTACACATGCCTGAGATGGGATGTAGACACCGACCAGAACAAACGAGGAAAACTCCCGTGGTGAATAAAACGGTTTACAGTTTATAAAAAGAGTCTCTAAATCAGGGCTGCACGACTTCTTCACCATTGTGACATCTGTACACCAACCTTCGTTTATGTAGAAGCAGGTTCCCGCACGCTTGCCCCATCTCCGTCTCCGGTGTATCCCAAGGAGAGCCGCTGCGCCTCTGACCAAAATATCTGCAAAACTCGCTGGGTTATTGAAAACCGGCAAGAAGTTTGCAGCGAATGACTGTCCTATGTGTAAGAGTTCCTCTCTGGTGAAAGTGACCAGAGAGGGAGAGCAGAAAGTTAAAAAAAACCAGACAAAACCAGGAAAACTACGAGAGAGCGAAGTCTCGAGGCGGCCATCCGCGGCGCCATCTTGGATCTTTCACAAAGATGCCGTTGACACTAATGTACCTCCATACCATCACAGGTGCTGGCTTTGAAATTTGAGCTGGTAACAATCTGGACGGTCCTTTTCCTCTTTAGCCCGGAGGACACGATGTCCATGATTTCCAAAAACCATTTAAAATATGGACTTATCACACCACAGCTTTTCCACTTTGTGTCAGTCCATTTCAGATGAGCTTGGGCCCAGAGAAGCCTGCAGCATTACTGGACGTTGTTGATAGCGTAGAGTGTTAACTTACATTTGTAGATGCAGCAACAAACTGTGTTTACTGACAGTGGTTTTCTGCAGGGTTCCTGAGCCCATGTAGTAAAAGGCTTTATACAGTCATGTTGGTTTCTAATGCAATGCAACCTGAGGGGTCAAAAATCACAGACATTCAAAGCCGGCTTTCAGCCTTGCTCGTTAGGTGATATTTCTCCAGATTCTCTGAATCTATCACCTGATACCAATTCACCTATTTACCTGTGAATTGTTCCATTTGTCCCACTTGTTTTTTGAGTATTCCACAACTTTCTTAGTCTTTTGTTGGCCCTGTTGCAATATAAAAAGGGGCTGCAGGCATCAAGTTTATCAGTGTGAACATTTTTATGTCTTTGTACTGTATTCAGTTAAATATAGGTTGAAAAAGATTTGCAAATCATTGCATTCTTTGACTTATGTTTCACACAGTGTGACAACCTTTTTTGAATTGGAGTTGAATTTCAAAAAAATGTTTCTCATTATGTTTTATATATTTGAATTTCATAATAGTGTCTCACAATTGTGCAACTATTTCTCAACTCATATTTATGAGGTACTGTCATATATGTTTCTCATAACTAAATTGCATACTAATATCATACTTTGGAGACACTGTCTTGTAAATAGGATTGTGAGGTACGAAGTCATTAAATGTACGTAACATATTTATTATGTTTTTTATTGACAATGGGTGAACAGATTGTGACTTAAAAAAACTGAGACCTTTCCAGACTTTCTCAGTTGCCTATAACAGCCTGTGGACTGATTTCTATGAAAAGGACTGAGGACAAATTTGGGGGGAAAATCCAGAGGATGTGAGGTTATGCACACTGTCGAGTGCCTTGCCTCTCTTCAGCTCAGCTACAGCACTAACACTGTGCAACACCAGCGAACATTAGCTACGAAATTGAACCCACAACAACTGGTACCCACCAAAACAAATGCTGTGTTACTATTATTTACATTTTGCAGGTGGCCTGGAGACCCTGGACACCCACAGCCCATTTGCCTCGTTCTCAGCTGCAATGGCACCACCTCCCTAAGAGGAGAGTAGACAACAGCTCTGGAGACAGACCATAGCCCCAGTAGCAGTGGTGGTTTTTACCTAAATGGCGCCCTGGGCACCCCCCCCACAAAATTAGGCAACAACTATTATTAGGTCTCTGAACTGAGAACCACAGGGATATAACAAAAATAACTGTCACAAGATCATGAGGAAAACTAAATTGTCCCTCATCACAAAAATGAAAAGCACACTAAAGAGATTCCACTTCTTGCACTTAAAACAGGACACACAATATGTAAAGGACCACCCCCCACCCAAGGACTACCCCATCAAATAAAGTCAATGCACAAGAAAATACACACAATTCTGCACAAGATACATCCATGCCACAGGTACATCCAGAAAAATAAAAAAAAAAATGAAACAAGAGAAAATATAATACGGATAAAATGGAGAATTAACAAGCTGAATATTTACACTATTTACACTAACGTGACGACCAGGGGTCAAGACCAGGTACACACATTCGTGTTTAAGGCTATTTTAGCCATTTCATACTGTGACGGTTTGAGATATAAGCTTTATTTTATTTTATTTTATTTTATTTTTATTTTGTTCAGTTTAGGTTGTGGTGGTTGTGGTTTTTTCTGTTTGCCTTTTAGTTGTTTGTTTTTAAACCCAAAACCACACAAAGGATGTACCTTATTAAGAAAATGCACCCTACATTGAGTGACACACAACACCACACAACAATTGCAATACCAAGCAGAGTATATTATAGTGCAATGAAAAATTACGACACAATATTCCCCCCTCAACAAGACCCTAAACATCTGATGACCCCAAGTTACATCACTGATGATGTGTTCAGGTGCATCAGAAGACTCTGATGTATTCAAGAACTATCTTTTCTGGCGAAACCAGTGACAACCAGGAAGAGGCTGGCTGACGACCAGGAATAGACTGGTGACTACTGGAGAGACAGTTGGCAGCTTGGAAAGACAGCAACCGGGGCGGGGAGGGTCGGCAGCCCAAACCGCTTCCTCCGAGAGGAGGAAACCCATCATAAAGCTACAGATCGACTCATGGAAAATTACCCCCAGGGGAGCCCGAGAGGGGGGGAGGATGAGCACCCCAATCTGACGGACCCAAGGTTACCGACCAATGGTGATGGACAAACGACAAACAAACAAACAAAAAATGCAGATGCTGGAAAATCTGCAAAAACAGCCGTGGCCTCAAGATTCACCAGGCCAGGATGAAGTGTTTGGTGGAGGAGAACATGTCACAGTGCACAGATACCACATCTGATGAGACGCAGGAGGAGCCGGGCCGGGAAGGACCCCACAGAGCCCAGATCCTCCGTGTGGCATTACCTGTTCCCCCAACTCTGCCCCTGGCGAAGGTTAGAATCAAGTGGCCACAGGCCTATAAGAAGACAGTTTGGGAGCAGTTTGACGAGGATGTTGATAAGGTGCTCGAAGCATCTGTAAAGGGAGATGTGGATCGAAGGCTGCAGGCAATGATGACCATCATCATTAGTCTGGCCAAGGAGAGGTTTGGTGCAGAGGAGAAGAGACCAGCTCGGACAACCTACACCATGAACAAAAGGGCAGTGGAGATCCACAAAATCCGACAGGAACTGAAGTCCCTCAAGAAGCAGCACAAGGAACCCAGTGAGAAGCAGCGCCCCCCCTTGGCAGGGCTGCGGGCCATCTTGAGGAAAAGGCTGATGACCCGTGCAGAGCTGAATGGCACTGAAGGCGCCGGAAAGAGAGATCCAGGAAGCGTGCTTCGTTCATAGCCAACCCCTTTGGCTTTACCAAACAGCTGCTGGGGCAGAAACGGGATGGGAACCTGGACTGCTCCAAGGAGGAAATAGACCTGCATCTCCACAACATCTACAGTGACCCTAGCAGACAGGAGGAGCTGGGCCAGTGCGATATCCTTGTAGACCCACCACCTCCGACCAAGGATTTTGACACCACGGATCCACTTCTGAAAGAGGTCCATGAGGTTGTGAAGAAGGCCAGAGCTAGCTCAGCCCCTGGACCTAGTGGTGTCCTGTACAAGGTCTACAAGAACTGTCCATTGCTACTCAAGCGACTCTGGAAGATGCTTCGAGTCGTATGGACGAGAGGAAAGGTTGCTCAGCAGTGGAGACTCAGCTCATCCGGGAAGCCAGGGAGAACAAGGGGGACCTCACAGTGCTGTGGTTAGACCCAGCCAATGCATATGGCTCCATCCCACACAAACTGGTCCAGACCACCATGACCAAACACCATGTGCCACACCACGTTGCAGATCTGATCCTGGATTATTACGACCAGTTCAGGATGAGAGTCACAGCGGGGGGAAGTGTCATCAGAGTGGCACAAGTTGGAGGTGGGGATAATTACAGGCTGCACCATCTCTGTGACCTTGTTTGCGCTGGCAATGAACATGATTATGAAGTCTGCAGAGCCAGAGTGCCGGGGCCCCCGGACCCAATCAGGGATGCGCCAGCCCCCAATCAGGGCTTTCATGGATGACCTGACAGTCACCACAGAATCTGTGCCAGGATGCAGGTGGATCCTCCAAGGGCTGGAAAGGCTCATTCGTTGGGCTCGGATGGGATTCAAACCAGCTAAGTCTAGATCGCTAGTGGTGAAGAAGGGCAAGGTCACTGACAGGTTCCGTTTCAACATCGAAGGGTCAATGATACCATCAGTCTCAGAGAAGCCTGTGAAAAGCTTGGGCAAGGTCTTTGACAGCAGCCTCAATGACTTCTCATCTGTCCAGTCAACCTGCCAGGAACTGGACAGCTGGCTGAGATCAGTGGATAGATCTGGCCTCCTGGGCAAGTTCAAAGCGTGGATATACCTAGCATGGTATATTGCCAAGGATTCTCTGGCCACTACTTGTGTACGAGGTCCCCATCTCTACTGTGGAGACCTTGGAGAGGAAGGTCAGCACCTGTCTCAGGACATGGTTGGGGTTGCCCAGAAGCCTCAGCAACATCGCCCTATATGGGAACAACATCAAGCCCCGGTTGCCCCTGAAGTCTTTGGAAGAGGAGTTCAAGGTGAGTTGGACAAGAGAGGTGCTGATGTACAGAGACTCGAGCGACCCAAAGGTGGCCCAGGCAGGAGTGGTGGTGAAGACAGGAGGGAAGTGGAGCGTCCAGGCCGCTGTGCTGGATGCAGAGGCACAACTGCGCCACAGAGATCTGGTGGGCATGGTGGCCCATGGCAGAGCAGGGCTGAGGATGTTCTCAACACCACCGCGGCACAAGGAGTGCAAGGGGAAGGAGAAGTGAAGGCAGATACAGGAGGAGGTCAGGACTGTGGAGGTAGGTGGAGGAAGGAAGGACAAGCAGAGCAGCTGGTCTGAGGCAGCAGGGAGCCTGGACCAGATGGGAGCACGCCATGGACGGTAAAGTTACCTGGACGGATCTCTGGCAGAGTGAGCCACACTGCATCAGCTTCCTGATCACCACAACAGTGGTGGAGGAGGTGTTCACAAGTTTAAATTCCAAGTAAATGTCCTGCACTGAGAAGGCTGGTTGTGTTCAAATATTATCTGGAAAATGTGCTTAATGTATCAATAGCAAAACAATTGTGTGTGTTAATAAATGTGGAGTAGAAGTGGGAAGTGTTGGGCACATGCACAAGTATCTCAAAGCAGTACCTGAGTACATGTGCTAACTGTGATTGATCTCCTCTGCAGCATGCACGTAAGAAAATCTGTAAAAATTTGACTTGCCCTCTGTAAGCCTTGCTATGATTAGATTAGAGGTAAGAAAAACCTAATCAATACAAGGTTCAGAGCTGCCATTAGGACTCATTAATAATGGATACTATGGGAAGAGCACAGTGTCAAATTAAAAGTAATCAGAGCTCACTGTTAGCAACCTTCAACATATACTAAATCTATGGACCAGTGGATGCCTTCCTCTGTGGACATTTTACCCTCACCTCAGGCTGCCTTGTGTTCCAGACAGGTATGAACATATTCTGAATTTTCTTTGACTGAAGTGTTAAACGAATTGTATCGTTGTGTAATTTGCCTGTCCTGTCCTACATTCCTGCCCTGCTGATGGCAGCTGGCCTTTGACAGACTAGACAGAGACACTGTGGCTCAGCTGATACTCAGTGACAGCAGGATGACCAAAAGAAAAAACACTAGAGAGGAAGAAAAAAGATTAAAGGACCAAGCTGCAACAAGTCTTTCCATCTGAACTCAAAACATCTGACAAAGAATTAAAAGCATGATTTGAATGACTGGAAAGGAAAAAGAGATCATAATCCAAGACAGCTGCAGGTGAACCTTATTACACTGAATATCATTTATCTGTATTGTCAGCGTTAAATTAATTCTGGAATTACAGATTGGAGTTTATAAGGGTAAATAGTCAATGCCTGAATTACAGGAACATTTGTCATTAAAAATAATAATATTTGCAAAGAACAAAGTTCACAGACATCGAAATATACGTATTTTATCAAAAAGAAAAAAAGTCCCTCTTCAGTAGAAGACACATTAGATTCAAAGAATACTCTACTGATTTATCATTGCATTCCTATAGCATCATGAGACTCATGGTGGAATTTTTTTTTTCTTTTTTAAGGATCAAATTGATGCAGCAGAACCAGATATTGTCCTTTTTTTGCACAATATTCTTCCTTGTAAAGACCTGGCACCTACATTACTCACAGTGCAGCTTGAATGCCAACACTTAGGTAGGAGACTGTGGCGTATCATGCGAACAACAGCTAATGTACCCTGGAGGCTCGAGCCTGCAGCAGAGACGAGCAGCAGGCTACCGACTATTGACTGACCAATGCAACACAAGTCCTAACACATCCCAACACAAATCTTACAGGAGCAGGTGATTTTGCCATTGTGGCAGGTGGGAACAGTTGGCCAAAGAATAAACTGTAGGTCCTGCCATTTACAACAGAATTTGGAGCACTGCTCCTGATCAGTGCATTTTGTGTGTCTGTCATTTGTGGTGTGCATAAGAGCTTGCATGCTCACTCGCCAATCACAGCCAAGTTCATTTAACTTGTGCTTACGTCATAGACATGTGACACAGGTGTGGCGAGATACGTGAGCCGCAGCATGCCCACAGCAAACCACAACCATTACGATCAACTGAAGCTGCTACACTTAACATGGAAGCCATGCTTGCCCTCGCAAGCAACTATTTTTGACTGACTGGTCTTCTTTTTCCTCATCTGCACACCACTCTGCAGCCCTCTAACATGTAAAATCTACATAGAACTGTGTAAAAAATAAGCACAACCTGTTTCAAAATGATAAAAATGAATACCTCATTGTAGCAGAGGCAGTGCGAAGCAGCAGAGCAACCCTGTATGTGTTACATTTCACAGTAAAATAAATCAATCAAAGTGATGCATCCTGTTGTTAAAACGATCCACTTTATTAACTGAGTACCAGTTAATATAGTTTATATGCTTCCAAAGCCTCCATAACCAACTGCATTATCACTTGGCAAAACTCAATACATACACAGTGAAACTGGCAGCAACCAGAGGCTGCAGAGGCGGAGTCTGTGTAGCAGGTAAAGAATCCTGTTCTGGTCCACTGATGTGACACACCCCATCCATGCCCTTTGTATTTCAGCTGTAAGCCGGCCCAGTTGTTACTGTTGTGGCTGTAAATTGTTTGGAGCATCTCAACCCCTGCAGGAAGATTGGTGTCACCATCAGAATTTGATCAATTTGGTCAGATAATTTAGAAAGTCTAGAAGAGCAACACAACTCAATTGTTTTATTCATATTCAAGTAAGCATTGGGGAATTTGTAACAATAAATATTTTTTGGAGTGTTCTTTACCTTAACCTGACACAAAATGTGATAAACTATTAGCATTTTTGCATAGATTAGGGTTGCAACTGTAACTGATTGCTGTACATTTGTAATCTTAGTACAAAAAATACAAGTGGTCATAATCATTGGGAAGCACTATTAGTCCATCAAAACAAGATAGGAGAGATTGCCAAAATGAGGACTGCAAACTTATCAGTGTAGGGCATGACTAGAGCATGTGTGTTAGGTCAGCTAGGGATTGTTCACAGTGGTCACATTTGTCATATGCTTCAGGGTAAAATTTTGAAAGTTTAAATTAAGAGAGATTAATGCGATGTTAAATCTTAAACTAGATTAAACCCAGATGGGCACAGTCCTCTCCTACCAGTCATCATCAGGCTCTGCACGCAACTCTTTCTTCTAACACACTCATATGGTCTTTAAGAGATATAATTTGGTTATACATCCATGAGAGTTTCAAAGAGATTTGGGATTTGGGGTGGTAGTAGTGGAAATTGGGGGTTAGGGGGTTTAAGAATTGGCACATTTGAAAATACTGAAAAAGGTTTGAGTCAGGCAGGTTAAATTTAGCACAAAGGATCTCAAAACTACCAAACATATCCTTGATAAAAAGGTCTCTAAAATATTTTAGCCCAACTCTGTTTCACTGCTCAAGAATAGCATCCAACTTTGTATTTAGGAATAACTGATTATTTAAAGTAGACCCCAGCAGGAAGAAGTTTTGAAATTCAAAATGCCAACAGAATTGTGTCCAAATGTTAAACATGGATGTAACAATGGAGGTGGAAGGTTTTTGAGAAGCTTGACAATGGTAAGGGGGGCAAAAAGTGCCAGAAGGGGAAATGAGGAGGAGTCAGCCTCCACACAGTACCAGTGCATAAAAATGATCTTTTGGATGTTTGCTTGCCAATCATAAAACATAAAGTTTGGAAGAGCTAAGCTCCCTCTTGCCCTTTTGCCCTTTATTTATCCATGGAATGCAGCTTTTCCATATAAAGGTTGAGATCAAGCTGTGAACTGAGGGAAAAAAAGGCTCTAGCAGATAAAGAGGCAAGCATAAGAAGATAAAGAAGCCCGGGCCAAAACACTCATTTTCACACACAGAACTCTGTCAGTTTAAGATTAACGACGAACCACTCTTTCTCGAGTTCCGATCCTACTTGTGTTGTAAAATCCTGTTTATGTAAAGATTTCACTGAGTGAGTGATTTTAATACCCAGGTATTAAAACTAGTTACAGAAAATTGAAAAAGAAGTTCTCTTTGGTTGATCATTAATGCTGAGTTTTTAACCAGAGAACATTTGCTCATTTAATTTAGATCTGGAGTAAGCACTGAATTCTTTCAATTCATCTAATATTTGTGGTACACAGGTTCCAGGGTCAATGGCGTATAAAAATAGGTTGTCTGTAAATAAGGACAAACGATGTTTGACACCCTAATGAATGCCCTAAATCAATGGGAACACTTTTGGAGCTATGGAGAGGGGTGCGATGACTTTTGCCAATAAAAGACCTAATGGGGGCAGTCTTGATGAGTTCTTTGTGAGAGGGCACCCAAAAGAAATGGGATGATACTTTGCCGGCTGCCTGCCAGGTTTTATAAAATGTGAAACTGATGCTGGGGTCAACACTGGGGACGGGGAGCCTGTAGAAGTGGCATCATCAAACATTTCCACAAGAAGAGGGGCTAGATCAATTTGAAACTTTTTAAAAAATCAATTAGTGTATGCACCAGGACCTGGGGATTTTCTATTTTGCATAGCTTAAATAGAGCCCACCACTTCCTCCAATAAGAAAGGTTTGTCTCAGTCCACATTTCATTCTGTAATAATGGGTTTCTAAGTTATTAAGAAAATTTTTCGTAGATGATATGTTACTTGCTGCATCTGATGTATACAGGTTGGAGTAGAAGAATGAAAATGTATGATTAAACTGAACTGAAACTCCCGTGTGCCAAGCATGTATGAGAAATATGGTGGCTGATGCTACACTGTGAAGGGCCCGATCTAGAGCCAATTTATGACAACATGGAGGACTCTGTGGAAGAGGACCCACTCTGTATGTAAATGGCTCATTCTAAAATAACAAAAAAACCAAATATTCTTATTTTCAGGTGATTATATTCTAAAGAAAACATAGTTATGAAAATTATATACCTTCTTTGCTAGTAGATACCCCTAACTCCTACACGCTGGACCTTAATTGATAGCAGGTCTGCAGTTAAATTTTGAGTGGAGTCCACAATTTGGAAAATCATGCTTGATGCAGATTAACTTTTTATTTAATGAGCAATGCATTGACTTGCCTTGTCTCCATACTTGCGAAAAGTATGGAGGTATTTTTGTGTCTTTTTGTTGCAATCATATAAAACTGTTTTGAGAGCGTATTTCTTGAACTGCAATCAAAAATCAAGTTTGTAAGTAAATAGGTATGATCATTTTGCTTATAAATCAGCCTTCTTTGCTTGCGAGTTAAAGTTTTGCTTGCAAGTTCAACTGCACTTAATGGAGGGGCCTACGCTGATGGATGAGAAAAGAGTTTTTATTGGTGGGTTTGATGTGGCTCCAGAGCAGGCTACACCCACGATTCCCTCTCTCCCAGTCGGGAGACACTTTTTGAGCTACCGGGAGGTAAGTTGATAGTCTGTTGCTTTCTTTTAATTGAAATGTTTCCCATATGTAATGATTTATATAGCCAATGTCAGCACACAACAGACAAGACAGAGCATAAGAGCTCAACAGCAGCACTGTAAACAAATCTATTACATTGTGATGTATTCCCATGTATGTTGCTAATGCCAGTCAGTGGCCAAGGCTCTGTCCTTTTATACAGCCTGTATACAGCGACAGAGGCAGTTAGCCGTTAGCAAAAAACATGCATGCTAAAACTACTTTTTGCAGCAGCAGCACTCTGCACCTGAGAACTTACCACTAGCGGGGTGCTCCTGTGATGGATTGAATAATCAGCAACAGATTGGCATCATTGGCCTCATATGGAGTATCTTTAATATTCTGAAATAGTATAAACATCTCCATTTATATATCATAGTTAAGGTTAAAAATTTTACTTCCTGTTTTAATAGTTTTAGTACAGTATTTTTGTGTTTCTTTATGTGTTATGTTCAAAAATGCCATTCTAATTTCAGTAGTACTAACAGTAGTTGTAGTTACCAGCAGGAGACAGCAGGGGGAGCGTAATGCTATTGAGCTACCTTACGATGCACTTCACATGCTCCTCTTCATTCATGGCCTGAGGAAAGTTATGTCTTTGCATTACTCAAACATTACTCCCCTTTTCAAGTATGTGTCCCTCACAATAAGAGTGTTGTTTACTTGACTGTTAGTTGAATGTGCAGGCATGCTCGGGAGAGTATTTGTGTTGTTGTATGTCCATGTGTTGTTAAGTAATTAGGTTAGATACATGACGATTAGTAAACAAGTAGCCACATGAGCTAACCTGTGGCGATGCTAGGTGCGCTGCACTGTTGTTGAGAGGGTGGTCTGTAGCCGCGGGAAAATTTACTGTTGTTTTGTGGAATGTTCACCTGTTGTGTATTCTGTGTACAATATATTTAGCTCAAATAGTTACTGTACTGATGTCTGTTATGATTTTGAAATCAGTCAATACATTCATGGCCTGAGGAAAGTTGTGTCTTTGCATTACTCAAACATTACTCCCCTTTTCAGGCGTTTTACACTCCCAGGTCATGGTGGTAACACACCCCATAGAGTAATCTGTGCATGTTGCTTAAACCTAACCTCCTTAACTTTACGCTAATTACACAACTGTACGTTAAGGATGTAATGTAACATGTGGGGCACAGCTTCGTAGGATATCATACAAACTGTTGTGCATGCAGTTTTGGTAGGATATTATTTGAACTGCTTTGTGACAATATGTTAACAGTCCCGATCTAAAATGGATTCAGTCAGTTCTCGTATTTTGATCCTATGCTGTAACAGTATGAGCAGAGTCAAACATGATTCAGCCTCTGAGAGCAGCTTTCAAGGTTTCCCAAAGCAAGTCAGGAGAAACAACATCAGATTTGTTATTAAGATGTAATCAGTGGATGTGGATATATGTCATCATAATATAGTGGAATCTAGTCTCTGTAAAAGCCATTGAGTGGTGTTAGATGGAAAGGACAATTCCAGCGAGACAGTGGCATGATCTGAGATCACACTGGCTTTATCTTCCACTGATTTAACAAAAGAAAGACATGCCTTGTTAATGAATAAAATCTATTCTGGCATATGAGTGATGTACATGTGAGAAGAAGAAAACTTCAGAGTAAAGAAATCTCCATGGTCCCACACATCCTCTTTGATTCATATATGTTGATATGGCTTTGGACATTTTAGGGGGGGGACACATATTTAGGACTTTCAGGATGTATAGTTTCTCTTTTGTTGTACATTTTGTCCACACTATTGACAATGTCACTTCACTGTACTGGGCTATGAGGACAGGAATTCCGAGAGGCTGCATTCAGACAAAGAAATAATTCCAACACTAACTGCTCCTAAAACCATGATATCTTCAATGTATTCATACAAAATCCTCCTTTTTCATTGGAAATTTTAAATGTGTATTTTTATCTGATTAGTGGCAAAAACAGCAAAAAGCCCATTTAAATATTTGTAAAAAAAAATATTATCATATTACTTACTGTGCTGTGTGTATGATTGTGATGGCCGTGTATAAACTTTGCAGCAATGGAAAACGAAGCTAAAGGTTTGGGCCACGTAACAACACAAAATTAAATAAATATTCACAATGTGCCAGTGTTTGCAGTCTTGTGCTACGGGTTCAGAATAAATATATCAACTAATTTTCCAGTGAACAGTGAGTTGGAAGAGAAAACACGGGGCCTGTGAATCTGTCTTTTGGATTCTATTTCTGCTCTGAGCTGCACAGAGCTGCTGTTTATGGAACAGCCTCCTATTTGTTATTCATATTGATTTCAAACAACATATCTGTGGGTTTGCACATTTCCCTCATTACCTTCAACCTGTGACCTGTGTATATTTTACACAGGTGACTGCCAACCAGTTTCCACAGCAAAACAGTCCGATGTATTTTGAAGGTGCTGGACCCAGAGGATTAAAGAATGGGAGCCTACACACTATACAATACTCCAGCAAGACATTTGTTAGACCATCAAACAGTCAGTCCACATGGGGGTCTTTGTCAGATCAAACAGGCTAAGGGATTCTGGATAGCATGCACACATAAACCAAATATGTATATATGTTGAGCATCACAGCCACTGTCCAGGGCAAAGATGAGCCGCTAAGTGAATACCTCAGGCAGCAGAGACCCGAGAATGCAGGAGAGGAGGATGAACCATCATGGAAGGACAAGCCCCTGCATGGCATATACCACCGACACACTGAAGAAGTGGCCAACATCAAGGAATCCTACCAGTGGCTGGAAAAGGCTGGACTGAAAGACAGCACAGAAGCACTAATCATGGCAGCACAGGAACAGGCACTTAGTACAGGATCAACAGAAGCAGGGGTCTACCACACCAGACAGGACCCCAGGTGCAGGCTGTGCAAAGATTCTCCTGAGACAGATCAGCACATAATAGCAGGGTGTAAGATGCAGGGTGTTCATGGAATGCCATAACCAAGTGGCTAGCATAGTGTACAGGAACATCTGCACTGAGTATGGGCTGGATGTCCCAAGGTCAGGATGGAAGACATCTCCTAAGGTGGTGGACACTGACTGAGCTAAGATCCTGTGGGACTTCCAGATCCAGACTGACAAACTGGTGATGGCTAACCAACTGGACATTGTGTTGATGGACAAACAACAGAAGAAGGCAGTGGTGATAGATGTGGCAATTCCAAGTGACAGCAACATCATGAAGAAGAAACACGAGAAGCTGGAAAAATACCAAGGACTGAAAGAGGAGCTAGAAAAGATATGGGGAGTAAAGGCAACAGTGGTGCCAGTGGTAATGGGGCTGTGACCCCTATACTGGTAGAGTGGCTCCAGCAGATTCCAGGTACAACATCTGTGGACTCTGTCAAGAAGAGCACAATCCTAGGAATGGCTAAGATACTGCGCAGAGCCCTCAAACTCCCAGGCCTCCGGTAGAGGACCCAAGCTTGAGGAAGATGCACCACCACATAGGGATTACGTGAATTGCCTTGCTCATAAGTCCCTTTCTTCTAAGACATGAGCTGCATAGGGGGAAGTCTAGATGAAGTGAAAGAGCACCTCTGCGTGTTTGTTCCTTTGGTGTGTACATTTCTTGTGGCTCTGGAGTCTTTTCATTGTCTGACTCAAGATCAGATCTGCTCTCCTCCAGCTTACTCACATATATCTCACCGTGACTCATTCATATGCTGCGGGATGCTGGCTATCCTGGGAACAACACAGACAATGATTTGACATTTTCCATTATATTTACACAGTATTTCTAGATCAACACCTGCTTGGTGAATAATAGAACATTTCTGAGTGATGTTGTTGATTAAGCAGACAAAACTTTGCTGTGGGGCTTTCTCTTGCCCGGCTGCATCTATAAAACATACAGTCACTGAGTCACTGTGCACGAGCATTAACCTGAGCACATCCCTGTAGAGTTTAAGCCTGACAGAAGAGGCAAGGTCCCACAGTTTTTAGATTTCACTACCTAAACTCACTCACATAGACCAAAGCAGTTTTGTAAGACTCACACAAATATGAGAAAAGTGATTCACATATCCCCCTACTGGACACACTGAATGGTCGTCCTTTCAAAACTTTGAACAAATTTGGGTTTGGTCCAAATTTATAAATTATATTTCATTGATATTCTCAACACCTAAAGCCAAATTACTTAGGAATAGAATAGTCTCTGAACCATTCCAATTTTGACAAGGGACAATGTTGTCCCCTGAGCCCTGTGCTCTTTGTTTTGTCATTCAAAACTCTGGTTTCAGCATCAAAGGAATTACAGCCCCAATAACAGAAATGAAAATAAGTTTTTTTTGCAGATTATACTTTGATGACATTATCAGACCTTCTACATCCCTTAAATATATTCTTGAGACTGTGAAAGAATTCAGAGCCATTTTGGGATATACGATTAATTGGGATTAGTCAAAGGCTTTACTTTTAAATGTTCACCGCCATAAATCACATATTTCTAATTTGCCACTTAAATGGTTGCTTGATGGAATGCTCTATCTTGATGTGACTGCAGTCCACTATACATGATACTGCCCTTTTAATTTGAAAAAAACAGAACAAAATAACACTCATAAACAAAGTCAAAGATAGCAGCTATTCCCCTTCCCTTAGGTCAATTTTTTTTCAAGAGGCTAATACAGTATTCAATATTGAAATGGGCTAATGGCCGAAATTCAAGAGACACAAGATGAGAAAGCACTGAACAGGAAGCTTTGAACATGTTGAAAGAAAGAAAAGGTCCTATTGCAGGGGGCATATTATGGCCCCCATTTAAGAACACTGATAACCCCTTGATTCAGTAAGTAAATGTGTCTTGACAGGAGTTTTCTCGGGAGGCTGAGGGTCAAACGGAGAAAAGTGCTCAACCATCCATTTTCTAACCGCTTATCCTCTTGAGGGTCGCGGGGGGGCTGGAGCCTATCACAGCTGACATTGGGCCAGAGGCAGGGTACACCCTGGACAAGTCACCAGACTAT
Source organism: Cephalopholis sonnerati (assembly GCA_019142605.1). NCBI lineage: Eukaryota > Metazoa > Chordata > Actinopteri > Perciformes > Serranidae > Cephalopholis > Cephalopholis sonnerati. The sequence goes on from JAGQAX010000024.1 coordinate 21,191,585, forward strand.
CACAAGGCTGACATGTAGAGACAGACAGACCATTCACACTCACATTCACACCTACGGGCAATTTAGAGTCACCAATTAACCTATCCCCAATCTGCATGTCTTTGGACTGGGAGGAAGCCGGAGTACCCGGGGAGAACCCACGCTGACACAGGGAGAACCTGCAAACTCCGCACAGATAGGCTCCTGCACCAGGAACCCTCTTGCTGTGAGGCGACAGTGCTAACCACCACACCACCGTGCTGCAGTGCTGGGGACATCATCAGCCTGCATGAGTTGAGCTCAGACCGGCCAGTTCACGACAATCTAAAACTGAGCTGTACAAAAGCTTTCTGGCTTGAATACTGAAACAAGATTGGATGCAGCAGGACGTCTTGGCATTTTGGCATACTGCATTTGACATTCTCTGTACATGGACATACTAAATCTTTCCCTGGCACACTAAATAGTTTGGTAGTGTGAGAAGAGAATGCACTAATTGTCTTTGCTCTCTCAAGTATTTTAGGTTCTACAAGCATTGACTGATGATCATAGAGTGTATAAATAAGGGACAAAGCTACCATGATGTCACCCAGTGGTTTGTAAACATTCACAGTTTGAAGCCTCGAGTTTGGCATTTCGGTTGTCGCCATCTTGGTTTTTTGGAGCCAGAGGTGACCATATCTGGGTGAGAGAGTGGATCTGCCTTAGAAGCCAAGCACACTTTTGGCAGACAGCCTGTCACTCAAAGCAGCCCTGCCCCTACGTATGCAGAACTTTAGCTACAAAGACCAAAACTGTGTTTTTGTACCAGTCTGTAAACATGTTTATTTCTGCTGTAAAGTTAGACATTTTAACATGGGGGTATATAGGGACTGACTCACTCTTGGAGCCAGCCTCAAGTGTACATTAAAGGAACTGCAGTTTTTGGTACTTCAGTGATTGCTTCAGTTTCAAGCCCTGGGTTTGCTGCTTGTGTACACTGTGACTCTTATATAACCTCCTTTCCTGGAGCCAATATAATAACTACACTACACAATATGTACTTGTGTAATTATGCATCAGCTATCTGTACCCAATTTAATTTGGTGATTATTTATAAAGACCTATGTGTTTCCTTTGTTTAACTCTCTTTACACCTAAACCCACTTCAGAATGTAGGTATGGTGGAATTATTTTAAAATATAGACCACTTTACCCACATTTTAAGTCTGGTATACATCCCTGTGACCTAATGAATGACCTGCATTCTTTAAACACATCATAATACCATCATAGTACCCCCTCTTCTAGTCATATAACACCTGTCCTGCAGCAGCTCCATTGGCTTCCTATCAAATACCGCATCACCTATAAAATCCGTCTTCTCACCTTCAAGGCCATCAGCAACCTCCCCCCTCAGTATCTTGCTGAGCTCCTTCACATTAACATACCCACCTGTACTCTCAGGTCCTCCTCTTCCATCCAACTCACCCTCCCACCTGCTCGCCTATCCACCATGGGGTCTGCCACAGGATATACAACTCTCAGACTCTGTCACCACCTTCAAATCCCGCCTTAAAACTCACCTGTTCAAACAAGCATATTCACTATAATCTTGGGACTGGAATGACCTCACTGTTGCACTTTACTGTTTTATGTATTGCACTTTGTTATGTCTTTGATTGAGTGTCATGTTTTGTTAATTGTTTTTATTGTCCTTTTGTACGGTGACCTTGAGTGTCCTGAAAGGCGCCTATAAATAAAATGTATTATTATTATTTATTATTATTATAATGACTGCAGTTTTAAATCATGTAAGTCAGTTTACAAATCCATAAGTCAATGCTGTTTATGGTGCTGTACATGTTAACCTCATGATGATCATATGCTGGGTATTGTACTGTAGTTTTCATAATATGAGCCTGTGTTATTTGCGTTGACATCAAACCATTAGCCTTTACTTTGAAGCATTATTATTTTTACTTGCTGTTGACTTTTGCAAACCTCTGAGCAATACTTTGCACAAAACTACTATCTTCTACAAATGTTCATCATATGGTACAATTTTTTTTTTTATGTATTTTGTCATTTATGTATTGTATTTTTTTCTATTCTATATGCTACATGTTTCTTGACTTTTGCAGTACTTGTTTTTTTTTTTTTTTTCATTTCAACTTACTATGTCCATAGTTATGCACCAAAACTGGAAGTGTAGTGTCTCTGATGTGCCAAAAATAATAAGCGTGGGTTTGACTGCACTCCAACGCCTACATCTGTAGAGGAAAATGCAAAAGTTTCTTTAACTATCTCCGAACATGAAATGAATCTCTGTATGAAAGTTATGCTGGCAGAGTAAGATTCGACACATTGTGCTGACACCTCAGAGAAGTGCTTGACCTGAGCACTGGAGGTGATTGGTGTAGAAGGGCATGGCCATTTAGCCTTCAACAGTTTGACAACAGCAGCATGACTGTCTGATAGAGATTGTGTCAAAATTTGATTGGTTCAATTGGAAGAGCAAAGGCCCATAATCAGCTGAATGGAACAACGGGAGGAGTGAGATAAAGAGAGAAGATTGTGAATGAAGTCTTCCTGATTGAACTTTTGTTGAGCTTTATTTGCAGTTTACATTGCAACTTTGTTGTCAGACCAATATGTTTCAGCTTGTGAACTTTTCAGCAGTACGGAAATATAAAAATGTAATTCTTAAACAAAACACAACACATTTAGCAAAAATGTTACAAATTATACATCTTTACTGGTGCCAACAAATATCTTCCCCTGACACTATTTTTTTTTTTTTGGTTTGTAAACAGGCTCTATTTTGATGTTTTTATGCACTCTAGCACCTTATTAATATTCAAAATAGACACACTCACACTCACAAAAAAAAAAAAAAATCCCAGTGTGAATCTATTTATTTTCATTGTGAATTACAAAATGGGGTGGGCCACCCGGACCGGATTTGGTCACTAATGTAATAGTTAGGCAAATACTTGACATGGTTTCTTAATGTAACAGAAAGCTCATTTTAAGGTCCAGTGCGTGGGATTTAGGGGGATATATTGGCAGCTTATAGAATACATCATCAGGGATGCATCATCAGTGATGTATCCTGGGGTCATCGGGTGTTTCGAGTATTTTCAAACATCACACCCTCACCTAGGCAACCCAGCCAGGGGTGATCAGTCAGAGCAGTTTCAGATGGATGCAATCTGCAATCTGCACAGCTAGATGCCACTAAATCTCCCTCAATCTGACACACTTCACCTTTAAGCAGCAATCAATATGATTGGATGGGAAATACAGCCGTGTGTTACTGGAATAATGTGGAGTTTTTTTTTTTCAATCGTTGAAGCTGTTTAGCAGTTTAGATTGAATTAAGCACTTATAGCATTGATTCACATCTTCACACAGAGCCTTCTCCTACACTTGTTAAATGGGCTCCCTGTAGGGGGACCTTCTCCTGTGTAGGACTGATTAGGTCTTTTAGTCCAGGATATTGCTTTCAAACAAGTACTGGTGTTGCCGTCTGTCTCTGTCCCTGTGACCAAGGCCCTGTCTTCATCAGTTTCCATCCATCCAGCAGATACCAGTGTACCTGACAGTAAGCAGATATACCTTTGAGTAAATCACTGCACTGATCTTGTTTGCCTGCTTCATCTGCAATTGGGTCCAATCCCTGTTACCTGTATTCACTGGTGGATACGTGGAGCAGGATCCCTGATAGACTGAGAGGAGCCACTTCTCATAAACCTGTGGGTGGATGTGGTGCAGGTGGAGGAGACACTGAAATGATACCTGACAGCAGCTCTACGACAACTGGCTCACGGCGGTCATGGCAAAATCTGATTGGTTGAAGTGAAACACACAAGCGCCCTCAGTCACCTGTGCACTCTTGCCTGCACCTTATACTGCTGTGTATATAAAGAATTTCAGTGATATAACAAATGAATATACACCAGAGAAAAATGAACAGGAAAGCAAAGATAGATACAGAGAGGAGGCTGAGGATGATGTCAGACTGCTCCTTTAAGCTCCATGTGATGCAGTGGCAAATAAAAATATGGATGAAACCTGACATCCAGATATGATAAAAACAGATGGTAACCACTTTTTTTTTTTTTTTTTTTTTTTTAAGATAAAGCACTTTATTCTTTATTCCTTTGAGAAAATTTCCATGACAGTGAAACTTCTCTGATGTACTGTGAGTGGAGCTCATAAAGATTTATTAGGCAGTGGAAAAAAATAGTTTTACCTTTCCCTTCCGGCTTTTATATATTAATTTATACTAATAAAACATACAGCTGTTCTAAACAAAACCACCAAGCTACAAACTCAGAAGAAGAAGTAAAATGGTAACAGTGTGTCATCGAAGGCCATGAGGCATGTGCAGCTCTTATTTCTAGTTATACAGTCTGCTATAACATGACCAACGCCGTCAGTGTTCTATCATGTTTATGTGGAACGTCTGAGCTATTAAATTCTAATGAGTTTCCTCAAAGTCTAAATGTATGGTTTCAGAGGAGGGAGGAATGTTAATAAGGGCGAGAAAATCCAGATGTCGAGAGACATGTGGAGCTTTCACAGGGCAACATGCCTCAAGTACAACAAGGCACATTACAACCCTTACTGCATTTCTGTTTATAATTCAGCAACAAATTTCAGTCAACTGCTGCCTGGATCATTCAGAGTCAACTTATCCACACACTGACAGGAAACACAAACATGGTGAAATGAGAATATTAAACAAAGTCAGTAGACTTACCTACTGAGCTTTATATATCACAATTTTACAACTCAACAGTTTTACAACTCACATTAACTTTAGTCACAAGAGACAGAAGAATGAAGCAAAGATGATGTTTAACATCAAGTATGATCATACAGATTGACAGATAATTTGTACTGATGGAGTTTTAACAGAAGTCTTTGGTGCTTGGACACCAAAGGAGTATAACTTGTGAGGGATACATGTGCAGCAGCAAGAGTCCAGACACTGGTGGTGGTGGTGGCTGCTGACTCTGAGGCTGCTGACTGCTGAGGCAGATGAGGCTGATTAATTTGTAGAGACTAGGTGGTGATGGGGAGCTGGATGGCACGCACGACTGCAGCAAGAATGAACTATATCAGAGAACACCTTGAGACAGTGAGTGAGTATGCGTGCAAGGAGTGAATGGCAGGGGGAGAAAGAAAACTCACAGCCTGAGCATGAAAAGTATTGTCTTCCTGACTGAACTTTAGCTAGAGCTCCATTAGATGTATTGACTATGAAATGTTCAGAACCCAATTAAGTTCAAAATACACAGAAAAAAAAACTGTAATGTTGGACTTCTAGACTTTATCAGTCATAAATCATTAGCAAAAAAAAAAAAAAAAAAAAAAAAGGGTCGGATACTTTATGTGTTATTTTTCTTGTCCATTCCAATGGATGGAGATCCTGAATGCAGAAACCACCTAATAGTAAGTCTGAATGGTTGACTCATATCAATAAATAAAGTGATGCTTTAAAACACATTGCTTATACAGTATACTTTGTATTGTATTTGTCATCACGACTCAAAATATTGGCTTCCAAAATATCTCAATTTCTGAAATATCTACAGAAAACAGTCTGTTGAAAACCTCCTGAGATGAATATTCTGTGGATATAATCAATAGGATGCATTATAAGAACACTGTATCGTTAGAAAATAATCAAATCAGAATAATATTTTCCCTATTCATTTTCTGGTGACACTCAGACCCCCTGACATCCTACAGATGGATAAAAAAAATTCCTGAGTAAAAGCTATAAAACTTTCATATGATATTTTGACATGTATCAGCAAAGCATCATCTTCTGTTTACTTTAAACACAGTTTAAACACAAATTATGTACTTTAACAACATGATAATTAGACTGAAACGTGTCTTGTGCTTTCTCCTTGCCTAAAGGTCAACCATGCTTGTTAAAAAAGGGAGCGCGGCTCTACTACAGGCCATTTTAGAGGATGTTGAACGCTATGTTTGGCTTTTAGACATCATGTTTAGGTGGAGCCTGATGACAGTAATTGTAGATCTAGTCATCCTTGAAATGTTATGGATGGGGGATTTGAATGGGTTAAACTGGGACTTGCCAAAATATAGTCAAGTGTTGTTAAATGAAAGTTTTGACTTGTAGATATATTGGTGTGAAAAAAAAAAAAAAATGTTGGCAGTTACAATATATCTGGAGATTTGTTAAATTGTTATATTGTAGGAAATAATGTTGAATTATAAACTGCCCATGTGAAGTCTGTGCCTGCAGAATTCAAACAACATCTCTGCAGATTTTTCTTCCAAAATTTCCTTTTTTAAAATGAAAATTGTCTATCACATTACAAGCAAAATAATCAAGTAAAACTTCTAATTTCAATTTTTTTTTTAAATTCTGAGTCACAGCTGAAAACTGTAAAGAAAAAAAAAAGTCAGATTCCCATCATAACTGTGACTGCTCACTTTATACTTTGTCCAGCAACTGTAGATCACTAGAATGTATTTTTATTTTCATATGCTTCTTATCCATAGGGGCCTTCCCACCTGGGTGACCCCTTAACGCTAAGACTTATTACTGAGCTTACATGTCAGCAGATCCATCTTCATGAAAACTAAACAAAATCACTGATGAAGCTCATGTAATGTGACTGAAAGCACCAGTAAAAGCTACGCTAATAGAGTGAGATGAGGTGACAGAACTGGAAGTGCTCTAACTCTAACTCATATTTGGGTTTTAGGACTCATTCATTGGGAATTTTATTTTGTTGTCCAGTGATGATGATCCTTTTTATTATGTCTTGCCAGGTCTCATTGCCTGGAGTTAAAAACAATTGAATAGAATCGTAAAATAAAATAACATTTTCCAAATAAGAGCTCTTCAGACTCCCCAGTAGAGAAAGTGTTTAGGTAGATAACAGCACATTATGCTTCTTAGCTGATTGTGCGTCATTTTAATCTGTCTAAGTGATTTCTCAATTTATCAAACTGTTTCGCCTTCCCATATTTCCTATCTGAAGATAATTCGATAGACTACATGAAGCGTTTTAGTAGTGTTGCTCTAAGAGTCTAGTGTTACACATGGCGTATAAAAACAATTTTTCTGTCAATGTATAGGCACAGTGTCCAATCAGTGTGTCTGCTGGTGCGTAATGCGCCATGTGGCCTCATTTTTCTGCGCCCACCTCTTTCCTCCTGTCCAATAAGAAAAGGCAGCCTTTGGAGCAGTCAGGAAAGACCTTGCCAGGGTGATATTTCCCAGTGATTCCGTGTGTTTTTTTATTCTTCTTTTATCCCCCCTCGGTCACCCCGCAGAGCTTCACTCCATCACTACTGTGTCCTCCTGAGCGCTGTGGAGTTGGGACCTGCAGCATCGCCCGCATCATCACAGTCGGTTGGCTTTAGCAGAGACTCCTCATACCCTTTGACTGAAAGCACCTTCACACAGAAGCTCACCGTAAGTACCCGTTAATGGGTCGCTTTCATATTTTCTTTGCTTGAGTTCACACATGTACAGCGACGGTCCTCGCTAAGTCAAAACTCCGTTATAAAATTTCCCAATTCAACCTTTATTGAAGTAACGCTCTAAGCACAAGGCTCATGAAACACAACACGGTCCGTTTCAAACGAATAAAGCACATTGATTAACACGGCGTGTGTAAACGGTGAAAATCAGCGGCAATGAATACCATATTATAACTTGTTTAACCGCTCAGGACAACACAGCTCGGTGAATCTGGCACACTAAAACATGTGATACAGCAGAGCAGTTGTTGGCTGGTATTGGACCTACTGCTGCAATGTGGTTTATATATACGCCGAATGAAAGGCTCCATCCGAATTAATAAAACAGCCTCTTGACTTAATTAAAGTCACTCAGGATTTTGCCGACAATCACGTTTTTTCTTAAATCAAGGGCTTATTCGATTAAGTTTGGCGCGACTTTCTCAAAGTGAGGGGACGCACAGTAAGCACGACTCCTAAAATATCTGCTGTATATCACAATATTTGAAAAAAAGGTCATTTATTTAATATTGTAGATATGTTAAGTAGTTTATCATTCCACCAAATGACACCTAAATGATCGAGCCTCCAATAAAACCAACTGTCAAAGTCCGAGTCGTGTGACTTGTAGCGTATTGTGTTTTGTATCACACTGAGCTCTCTGAAAACCTCAACATTTCATCTTGTCCTCTAGACATGACATTTAGAACATTTAAAAGAAATAAGATATTCTGGACTAAGGTCAGATCACCTGGCTTGGTCAAGCCTACAGACCTCTATAGTGGAAATAGCTAATTGTTAAGAATGAGAGAAATATGTGTGTGTTGTATAAAAAGAGAAAAACTCTAAAAAGTTATATTTTTCCAGAAACAAAGGAGAACTTTACTACACAAACAAGGAGCATCAAAAACACTACAGATGATACAGGCCACATATCTGCAAAACAGTAGAGGATTCCAACCTAATATTTACTTCTCCCACAAATTCATAAAGATCCCAAGCAGGACTCACAGCTGGAGTCTGGGTGTGAGTCTGACCAGGGCCTTAAACCTTTCATGCCCCAAAGAACCTCAAAAGCTCATGTCCTTGTTGCATATATCATTCACAGGTTTGATCCACAGTCTTTCCTGTGCTTCCTGCTACTGGTGGAAATGTCACAGCCCACATCTTCTAAAACATATTTTGCATGCGTTATGGTGGAAATATTTTGTCCCTTTTCCAGGTTGTTCTGATTGCACTCTCTACTGTGCTGCTGGTCCAATATCTAGGGTTGCGGCGATATACCAGTTTCAGTGTATACCCTGGTATGAACACTGACGTTATCATACTGTGTGCATTTGCTTTTTTACGGTATTGAAAAAAAAAGGCAACCAGATGGAAAATCAAACCTGCGTAAACCCATTTGCTTTTCGCATTGACCGCCTATCAGACTGTTAACACACACCTCCAGTAAAAAAATGTTAAGCCTCAATTACAATTAAGTGTGTGCTCAACCAAACAACCTTCTCTTTTCTCTGACTGATAAAGATAATGTAATTGTGTAATAATGTATACTGTGAAACAGTGATAGTTTATGATTTGGTCATTGTACTGCAAAACTCTCATTCCATTGCAGCCCCACCTATGATCAGTGATGATCACTGGTAGCCTAAGCTTAATGGAAGGTGAGTGTTAAAATCAATACTATGCCATAAGGCAGAGGTAAAACGATCCAGATTTTAATCAGCTAAGGAGTAGTCATTTCAGATACAACCTCAGGAAACTGATGTTTGGACTGAGGAGTGTTGACTGCAGAACTCAGTTTATTTTTTCAAAATCATCAATTTGTGCTGACATTATTGTCAAAAACATAAACTAAAGCAAAGTCTCTGTTAATCAATATGAGCGGGTTGTTCAGATCGTAAATTCATGACTCGTATCTTTAAGAATGGTTGTGTTAAACATCCATTTCCTCGGAAACACACATTAAATATGCATAACACTTTCAAAGACTGTTCTCATATGAAGACAGATCATCCTGTGTTATTCCCTTGTGAGGACAATTGCCTTTGGCTGCAACAGAATGCCTATTTGGCAAATTCATTTGTGCTGCGATTACTTTTGGCCTCTGCATGGCTTGGCTCGACTTGCTGTAGGCCTTTTTTGCTCTTGTCTCCCACTTAGCCTACATGTACCAAAATAGAGCTAAAAAGGCGGATGACAGAATGCATTTTCACTTCCATGCATGTGTATTCAAAGTCGGTTAAGTGTGACTCAGTCAGTGGACTCGCTTTATTGAATTTAGCCTATTGCACTTAAACATGAATCCAGGTTATGACTTGGGCTGAGTTTTGTTTAAAATCTTTGGATACGAGTGCTGGTTTATCGACCAACACCTTGTCTGCGCAAGCAGCCACACAAGAACTTTAGCTTAAATACAGTCCGAAACTTGGAAAAATATTAGGATTTAGATCAGGAATTATAGCTGCTGCGCAGCAATGGGTCGGGTCCGGGCATTTTTAGGCAATTCTGAGCAACAAGCAGAAGAATAGGAAGACATCAAGGAAGTTGATATTACAATCTGCATTTAGCATCAGCTGAGTCATTTTGCAGGTTGCATCATCTGGAAATTGCAGCAATTGAAAAGTAAAAGTGGTTGAATATTGGAATAAATTTGCAAAGTACACTTTTGTATCAGTGGAAATCACTACACAGTAATAAATAAATAAATAAATGTTGGTGATTTGTTTTTAACAATAAGTGCTTTGCTTCACAAGAGAAAATCTGATTTTAAAATACCACTCTTAAAGTGACTGCAGTTGTTCTGAAAATATACATATTGCATCTAGACAGCATTGAGATGTTGGTAATTTTTTTTTAATATATTTTTGGGGCTTTTTTGTCTATTTTTAAGAATGATTGATTTGCTTCATAAGTAAATAACTGTTGTTTAAAATACCATTCTTGCATTGATTCTGATATGTATTCGTCAAACATCATCTACCATGACTCTAAAATTTTGTACATTTGTTTCTCAAAGACTCTTTGTAGTTTTGATGTGTTATACTCATCCCCCTTGTTGGGTCTTGAACCCAGAGTCCTTAGCACTGTGATCCAGCTCCTAACACACTGAGCCAATTGTCTGGAAGTGAGACCTGGTGTGTGGCTTCTCAAATAGACTCAGGAAGTCACCGACTGGGCTGCAGTTGTTGTGGCAGATTTCAAAAATAGTCAAAATGTCACAAATTCTATTATCTAAACAAAAATATGACAATACATAAATTGCATCTAGACAGCATGGACATGTTGGTGATTTGTTTTTAATGATAAGTGTTTTGCTTCACAAGAGAAAATGTGATGTTTAACAATGCCACTTTTACATTGACTCCAATTGTTCCCATGAGAGCAGAATTCAAAATGTTCTAGAAAATTCAGTTTTGGAGATAAAATTCTGATATTTGCCAAACTTCATAAACCACGACTCCAAAATATTGTCAATTTTTTTCAGGAAGATTGAAAATGTATTTAGCAAGAATTGGATGGTATATGTTTACAGTAGTGTTTACAGTCAAACGTTTTCATGCACTGTAGGCTCAGTTTTTGATAAATCAAAAATCCGAGAAACAAGTTTTGTGGAGAACAATCTGGAGATGCTCTCTAGCAAGTTTGGTGACAATTGAGCAAAAATTGTGGGAGATACGTTTTATAAGTTTTACAGTTTTTGAAAAAAACAGAGCGATGGACTTCATAATTTGTAATGAGTCTAAATGGACAAAAGTTTCTGCAGTACTGGGGCTACATTGTGGTGAAGTTTCAAAAGTGTAGCATGTATCGTTGGTTTGGTAGGAATTTTAAAAGTTTTTAAATTTAAACATTTATTGTCGGGGGGGGCACATGTCCTTGGAGTTGAGTAAATCTGGCATGGGGTCGGACATTTCTGTAAAGTTTGGTGAGTTTGCCCATGGGAAGTATGATTTCTAACTATGACCCTAACTATGTGATCAAAGAATACGTATACAAGATCAGATTCTTTTTTAATTTATTTATTAATTAAATTAAATTAATAATTAATTTTTTCTAAACCACTAATATTTCATGAAATACACTTTTATTTGTAATATTAGTGTTTATTCTTTTGATTTCTATCTTTCATTTGTGTATTAATTCAATAATTTAGACATTATCATGAGAAATGTAGCAGTTGCGCATCATCAAACACATTCACTGTGAATTTTTCTTCTTTGGGCTGTTCTTACACTAGTATGGCAGTTCTGGCCAACTCAACATGTCAATGTGAAAGAAAAACACTAGCAATCATTAAGAATTATTGTCAATGTTCAGTGACTTTGATGTAGTAAATAGTGGAACAGTAACAGTGTGGAGATTGAGGTGGTGAGGGGTGTGTGTGCTTCTGCAGGAGACCAGGCCCTGTGTTCTCATACTCTGTGTTCATTTACCCAAACCCATTTGCAATATCAACATTCTTCCCTCGCATTGGGTTTACCAAAGATTGAGAAATTGCATCTTGTTTAGTTATTTATGAACCAACACCTATTTTTCTCCTGAGAGGCAGACTGAGACATTTAGAGGAAAAAGGAGGGCTGATTTATGGTCATTTTTGATTCATCCATTGTTTGTTGTTATTATTTTGTGTGTTATGCTGATTGATCGATGAATTATTTTGTTTCTCCTGTCTGATTATCAACTGAACATTCAGTTAACAAAGGTATATAACAGAGAAAAGAAGCAAATCCCCATACTGGAACAATGTGTAACACTTGTGCTTGATAAATGATCCATTCAGCACATAAAACATGTTCAATCCAGCCTGTGGATGTGCTGGAGGTATAAAACAAATCCAAAGTGATTTAAATGTGTTTCTGCCCATCCACTCTCACATATTAGACCTACTTAGTGATAGTCACTGTGTGGTATCTTGGACTAAATCCCGGGCCAAGCAGCGGGCTGCTGTGAAGCTCCACTCGCGGGTATTAGCAGGGCAGACTGGGTGGTCAGACCATTTTGTAGACAGCTGAATCTTTTAGACAATTTATGTGCCTCCAGATTAACCTGTGTCTTACATGACTCAGACAGTCATTTTTTTTTTATATCGCTATGAGGTCTAATTCATGAGTACATGAACTACAGAGGCACTGACAAATACAGATCATGGATTGTTTGGTGAAAGCATTTGACTTAAGATTTACACTGTAAGACTATCAGGCAAGGTTACGAATAATATCCTTTATATGATGATATCAGCATGTCTTTGGTATCAGCTGATATTGGCTTTAAAATGAAATATATAAACTGGCCAACATGCCAGTTTCTTCCAATATGACACTCATCATGACATTTTCTTTATTTTTTTTTTTTAACTGACAAAGTGAACATGTAGAAAACATGATGTGAATGATACAGCACAGGTAGCAAAACAACATATCTGAAAGATATGCAAGTATGTATGAAGAACATAAATGACAGAGATTTGAACAGACACTTAAACAGATAGTAGAATAAATGTGTCTAACCCTTTCAAAGTCTCATTGCAGTGCATTAATTATCACCAGAGTAAAAAATCAGAAAAGGTAACTGTAGCATGTTGGTGATTGACGATGAAAGGGCCATTGATCAAAGGTAGTGTCTTAAGTGCTTATGATTCACTCACTAACTTTCTGGTGCGAAAGGACTTACAATACGAAATGAAATGCAGATACCCCTGTGTGAAGGTAATATTCACAATCACCATTTAGTGTCCAGACACCCAAATGAGTTTGTCATTTCAGTGTATTAACAAACTGTCATGAATAAAATGTACTGAACAATAAAACAATTGTGCCCACAGATGAGTTACTGTTACAGTCTGTGAAAGTCAATGTAGTAAGTCTGCTGGAGCTCAGAGGTGTGAATCTGTACTTCACTTTCAGTAACTTACAACACCGCGGATTCATCCATTCATCCAGTGATGAATGGATGAGGGTCAGTGGTCAAATGGATGAGGAATGAGGTTCACAGGGTTATGGAGATGAAGGGATGAGGGCCGGGAGCCAATTGTCAGAATTTCTAGAATTATTAACAAGAAAGTGAGTCTGCAATTAAGGATATGGGGTGCTCAAATTGATGGATTGGTGCCGGTCTGAGGCCAGGGTGAGCGTTTGCATGAATTTCATGATGTCTAGCAAATGCAATCATGCCCCCAAAAGAATGGCTGCTATAAAGACTGGGCACATGTCGCAGGTTGTGGATGGAGGCGGTGGCTGCATTTGTGTACAGCTGAATGACTTCTGGCTCGGTGGTGTCCAGGAAGTCGTCCATTAATGCTAGTCTGGGACGAGTGTATGAGGGTCAGGGAGGAGGAAAAAATGTGGAAGCCAAATTAGAAGACCAGTGGTGGAGGCTGCATTGATTTAGGAGTGAGAACAAGAGATGGTCGAAAGTATGAAGATGTGTTAGAAAAACTGGGGTGAAGTGGAAGGTTGTAGATGCATTGGGGTGAAATCAGAGCACTGTGAGAAGTCAAAAAATTTGCAGGACCATAGATGCTACAGAAGGGTTGACTGGGGGGATGAGTAGCCTCAGCAAGATTGGATGCAGGGCTAAGAAGGTTGGAAGTGGGTTTGCGAGTGTTTGCTGTAAGAGCAGAAACCTTTTTGGTTGACATGAGAATGTATGTAGTGGTTCACAACTGCCAGTGGGTAGACTAATGGAAAGCTGGTTCCAAATATGTAGTTATAGGTAGAAAATGAAATTTTATTGACTTTTTTATGGATATAATGAGTGGTGAAACTGTGAATAAACGCAATGTATAGAGAGAAAAAGGGGAGCTGACACCGGCTAGTAGGCTGAGGGTGTACTTAGGACGAGGTTGTTAAGGATAGGGGATGTGAGGCTGATGGAAGGTTTTCTGGTTGTGGAACTGATTAGATGGCTGTGACAATGTGATGAAGCCAAATTAGATGAGCAAAGGCTACTTGGGAGATATTCTTTAATACATATTAAATGAGCATTGGTAGAAGGAACCTGAGATTTAAGATTATTGTTTGCCAAACAGTAATTGTTTCCTCTAATTGCATATGACAATGAATAACTTAAAACTTGAAACCATACAACCTGGCTCCCCGTGAGTGGGAGCTAATGGTACTGGCTGCTGCCCTTGAGGGGCTGGAGGTTGGGAAGTCACTGTGATGTCATGGACGGCAATCCTGGATGTGGATGTCTCTAATGATGATCCCCAGATGCCGGAAATTCTGTATGCACGGCGTTCGATGGAGCGGCGCAGAATTGGAACCTGGCTTGTGGCTGCAGTTGGAGAGAATTCCTTTTCCTTTCAGGACGCGCTGGAGACTGTCCGCCATCTGGTCTCTTATGTCCAGTATGGTTAAAGGAAACCAACATCAACTGTTTGTAGAAGACAGGATCTCAGGCTGCATGTCAGAATACCTGCATTCACTGTCTTTTATGCAAGCCCTCTCTCTGAAGCACCTCAACACATCAGGATTTGCCACTGCCAACAGACACATGAACTCTGTAGAAAAGCAGCAATTTGATCATATTTGCTGTAATGTTTCTTGTAAAATTATTGGAGAAACATGGAACGCTTGTAGTTTCATAGCTTAGAAATAATATCTAATTGAGACCTTAAGAAAAAGAACTGAAACATCAGAATGCGTACCTTCCTGCTATTGTTCCCTGTCTGCCATCCTTAACTGAGCTATTTCCATTTCCCGGTTTAACAACACACCTTTGAACTTGACACATTGTGAGAGCACAGTGTTGAGGTGTTCAGGGTTGTACAAGCACTCTTCTTTTATCTTAATGACAGCCTTGTCCCGGGGTGACGGCCAGACAAAGAGTAAATGCCTTTATCTCATGGAGAGCCGAGAGCCTTGACAGAGGACAAGAGGCTACATGCCAGCCAGATCTGTCTGCAGTCCTGAGGGGGTTTTATGATCACAGTGGAGCAAGGTGACCATCCTCACAGCACTGCTAGGTCAACTAATGCTGAAAGAACATAGAGCCGTTTCACTGTGACTAGAGGAATGACGAATAGTGTTTGTATTTATTCATCATTCATTATAATCCCACACCATCAGTCCAGACCTCATTATTTTCCTAATCATAAAGCAGAATGATGGAGCCCTGTTTTGTGAGTCAGTGCGAATATTAGATCTGTGTTGTAAGTAAGAGGGAGAACCAGGGTGAGGGAGAGGAGCATGATGCTGACAGAATGACAGATGGCTTCTAAAAACAGGCTTAAAATCACACTGTCAGAGGTGGGAATGTGCTGTGTTGTTTGGAAATATGTTAAGCCCATGTGGTTGGATCCATCAGCAGCAGGTGAGATGTTGGAAGCTGTTTTTTTTTGGAGTGTATGTGTCATAGGTTATAGAAAGAGTTCAGTTTGTAGGATTATTTTAAGATAGACTGTGTAATTATTGAAAGGAGAAATACCACATTCGTCCACAGGTGAAGTTGAGGAAACATGAAACAAAAGTGACAGATTTTGATTTTACATGTGAAGATTGGACATTTTGAATGTCAGTCAAGAATGTTTACACTTGAAAACTTGGAGTACTGTAATGCCTGGTTCACACTACACAACATTTTTGGTTGTTCCGACAGTCACTATGTCAGATTACACCATTGTGGAGTCATAATACCATGCAGAGACTTGGCCGACAGACATGACAAACTACACGATGGTCCACATCAGTCATCTTACTTCTCTGTCTGTTTGTGTGCCAGCTGAAATGTTATGGTAGTATTGTAAAAAGCACCTCCAGATGGCAGGAGCTACATTTGAAGTACTGCATGCAAATTTGCAGGTCACTGAGACCTGAGACTCCACAACAAGTTCCTGCAAATGTTTCACAATAAAAGACTGTTTAGAAAATGAAGGGATTCTCTCAAACGAGGTTATAATGGGCTTTTAATTTTACACAGATACAGGAAGTGTTGAGCTTGAAATGATAGCACAATGTATTGAATTTTTTAAGGCAAACGGGAGCGGATTAAAAGTAAAACTATAAAAATAAAGAGGGAAAGATAAGTAATGGCCTGTTTATAAGTAGTCTGTTTCGCGTGAAGCTGGTAACCTCTGCAGTTGTTGTGAATAAAAGTCATTGTTAAAATTTTTTTAGTCCTTTATATCCTCAATTATGAAGAAATAACATTCTCTGCTAGCTTGATGCTAATGGCAGTACTCAGATGGTTGAAAAGGTGCTTCTGCTGTTTTACCCCATCATTTGTCCCTTTTTACTCTGTTGAGGAAATTTCATAAAGGCTGGGCTGTTGTTGCTGTACAGCTGTCCATGGCAGCAGATCGCGCTTTCTGTCGGTCAAAGTGATGGCTGTGATGGGAGAAGTCGTGAACAACAAAAAGAAAATCAAACATGCTGTCGTGTGGTATTGTGTAATGTGTACCCGGCATAAATTATACAGTTTAAATGCAGTGGAAATGATTCCCTCTGAGAATATGTATGCTCTTACCCTACACTGTGTCCAAACAGCAAGTAAGCGTTGCCCTCTGTCCACACTGAATCAGGATCAGAATCAGAATCAGAAATACTTCATTGATCCCCAAGGGGAAATTGTTTTCGTTACAGGTGCTCCTTACAAGTGTAAAAAGAAGAAGATATAGTGCAAACAAGTGTAGAAAGAAAATATAGTGCAAAAAGAAGTAAAAATATATGAAATATAAGAAGATAATTTACAAAATATATATGTAGAGACCACACAACATAATTTACAATATATACAGGAACCTTATATACAGACTGAACAATACAGTCAGTTCTTGCACGGATTATTTAGGAATAAATATGTAATAATTTATTATGAGTTGGTGACAGTGGTGAAACAGTCCAAGGGCAACTCAGAGGGAGGAGTTGTACAGTTTGATGGCCACAGGCAGGAATGATTTCCTGTGGCGCTCAGTGGTGCGTTAAATCCATTAAACATGCACTTTGTTACAGCCATTGCTGACACCCTCTCCCGGTGTTTTATCTTTTTTGTAGTTTTGATGTAAACTGATTAGTAGGGATGAGCAAGCACACCATTTGCATCTGTATCTGAGAATGGGTGGAGATTAAAGCAGAAGTGGGTGGGGCCTAAGCAAAGGTTGCTATTTTAAGCCTGACATTTATATGGGTCGACCAGAAATTCTGTATTTACTATTTATTATAAAACTATATCTATAGAGCAATCTAAGGCTCAATCTGAGATCATTTTTAACCACAACAAGAAGAAACTGAACACAGCTACCCAAATGAAGATTGTCTTTCAGATAGGATATTGACACATCTTACTTGCATGCTACTCATAAAAAGCACATTATCTCTACAGGATACTCGCTTTTTCTAAATGTTGGCTCAACCCCACTGATTGGGATATCTGATTCCAACACGTTCTCATCACAAGTCGACACATATCCCTGGTTTGTCAGTGGACTTTTATGACTACATATTCCGCGCTAGTTGTCTTGTGTCTGCTGTTGTTTCCTGGACTCCGCAACCAACAGCGGGATGTCACCAAACACATGAGGTTAGGTTTAGGCAATGAAGGCATGTCGTTAGGTTTAGAATAAAACATTATGGTTTGGCTCTACATTCATACAAGAAGCAACCAGTGGGCCCCTGAGATCGTATGTACAAAAAAGAAGCTAGCCTAGCTGATTTTGAAGTTACAAACTTCAAAATCTGAAACATTACATTGTTGTTAGAGTCATGTGTGGACTAGACGAGGCTAGCCCACTGGTCAAATTCTGTCAAGTTGGTGATGCTTAACCCATGAAGGCCTTGTGTTTGTATCAAAGGAAATAATCAGTCTCTCCAGAAAATCTTACGATCGCAATAATTAACGCAAATTCAATGAAAGTCTGCAATATTTGCGGGGTCTTGCAATTTTTCAAAAGTCCTGCGATTTTTCCGCATTTTCCAGCTGTCGAGAAGTTGTCACGCGTGCGACGTCATTTGAAACGTCATCAGACGCATCATCAAATGGCGCTAATGGCATTGCAGTATGGAGAAATGCTCTGTATTGACATGAGAGTTTGCACTTTGTTTAAATGCATACAATATGTGTTGAATTTATTCAAATGTTTTGTTTACAGAAGATGGAGCTTACATGTTGTTTACAGTCACATTGTCTGGTTTGAGAGCTACAATATTCACTAAGGATTTTTTTGCAACATTATTCGATGTTTTGAAACTCATTAAATAAAACTAAAGAAGAGAACTGAAACATTTGCAGCTGTAATTACATGACTTATTTTTTGGAGGCAGTAGTATAAAAAGTCAAATTTTTTTCTCCTGATGCTGCAATTTTTATCGCAATTTTTGACAAAATTTGCCGCATATTCAAGACTTTTGAGCCACAAATTCAAGGTTTTTTTGCCGCAAGATCCTGGAGGGACTGAATAATAATCTAAAAATGATTATAGGTGGGCATTTCCATAGGACTCACAATACGATATTATCACGACACTTAGGTCACGATATGATATTATCACAATATTGCGATATGCTGAGTATTGTGATAGAATATTTTGCAATTTATTACCTTTTTTCCAAGTGCAAATTATTGCCCCATAAAGAAAACTTTGTCAACATTAGTTCTTCCTTATAAGGTTATATTTTCAGTCTTTTCATCTGACTTAAATCTGCTGCAGCAAAATATGATGCAAAGCAGACAGACTGACCAACACCATGATAAAACCTGTCAGAAATGCTGTGTAAACCTGATAAACTGAACTGTTGGCAGATTTAATGCCCATTGAAAAGCCAGATTAAGCATATGAGCCAGATACTGTACATGCAGATATCTTGCTAATTGAATGACAACACCCGTGATGGAGGCATTGTCTGTGACAGCCACAATCATGTGATGTATTTTGCAGGAGGTCTCTCTTCAGATTTTACTACAGCACTATACCCGACTCAGAATAATTTCAGTCAAATCAGATACCACCTGTTTTACACAAATTATATGAAGTTTCAAGGTCTGAACAGGCTCAGCGGGATGTTCAGTGTTACAGCAGCATTCATATAATATAGTAAAGAAGTAAATGGCATTAATGAAAGATCAGAAATGTGCATAACATACTTAACAAACAAAACATATTTTTCCTACACTGGATGTCAGACAAAAGCCAGAGATTGTGTCATATTAACCTTCTGTGAGCTGTAAATCCACCACTTATAAGAAAACGAGAGAAGGCAATGTTATCTCTGAGCCTTATGGTGGAAAGCTTCTCCCCCTTTGTGCCGCTGCATTACATCTGCAAGTGTATTGTGAAAGTCAAGAGCACTCATTCTGCAGCAAAATCTGGGGAGCAAAACATCCTCAGCAGTAACCTGCACAGCACACTGACTGCCAAAAAAAGACTGCTTGACCTGAAATAGTCTCAGTTGACTGAGGAGTCTCCAACTGATGGTACAAATCTCCAACTTTCAAAGGGCAGCCCTTGTAAAATCTAATATTGAAATCAAACTGACTGTGAAAGTGGAAAGCATTTGACTGTAAATACTTCAGCAGATTTTGAGTCTCTCTGCTGTTAGATGCCAACCTCAAGACAAACAAACTCAAATCTCATGAATGCGCAGTGAAAATGATCAAAATGGTGTGAAACCAAGCAGGAACAGGCAGCAACCTGCTCACCTCCTGACTGTCTTTTCATTCAAAGTCACCTTTCATCACATCTTGGAAGTATGTGCCAGAGATCAGGAAGGTAGAGCTCAGTCTAATATATGTCCAAGATGAGAGGAATACTTCAGAAATTCCAAAACAACCACAGGTTGGAAAAAGCCTCAGTGGAAAGAAGGAAGGCAAACTTTGTGACCACAAAGCACAAAAATTCCCCAACATCCTTCAGTCTGAGAGACCTGAGACATTTTAGACAAGACTTTATTTAAATCAAACCTGCATCAAATGGAAAGAAATATAATCAATGTTTGGATCTATATCTGTAAATCTCATGTCCTTCTCTCCATCCTCAGACATTTCTTTGCCGCTGTATGTGTCGATACTAGTTTTGCTGCCTCAGTTTCAGAGACGCTGATGTGAGTATTCCCAGAATCCTTCCTTGAGTCAGCGCTATTTCTTCTGCTTTTCTCGTCTCCTTCTTTTTTTCTCCTGTTTTTTCCTTCCTCACTTACTTTATGCAGGATGGCGGCCCTCTGACGCTCCGTGTTGTGCTGCTGTCAAGCTCACTTTAATATTTCATTTGTCACCACTTTGATGAGGCAGAGGGAACGCAGGCTCTCATTAATGGGACTCAGGCTATCAATGCTTCAATGTCTGGCTGCTGAATCATTTATTGTTCACCTGCTCTGTAATTCATTCAGCCAGGCTCACCGTACATACACCAAGATGGGCTGCACACTCACATTCCTCAAGTTATAGATTTGAACACACAGTGGCGGCTCCTGACAAATTTCTCGGGGGGGGGGCAACTATTACAATGATGACTAAGATGACCCATTCAATGGATAAAATAATAATAAATAAAAACCAGACAGCTAACTTTACAGTGTTACATTGCATTGTTTAATGTGGTTTTCCTGTTCAACCACTAGATGGCAACACCAGACATAAATCGCACACACTGTAGTATTTTTGTATAGCTATATCAAGTTAAATGCCTCAAATACAATAAATTTGGTTCCACAATAAAAACACTTCCACCGTACAGATACAGTCATCAACTAGTTTGCCCATGAAATCACTGTTAGCAGAGTTTACAATTTATAGCTATCATGGATGCCATAGCGACAATCAAATCAAATCAAATTGTGCTTTCATCCAAACTGTGATTAATCAAATATTTCCAGAACATATTCAGTATATATTTGGCTGGTAATATGCAATCAATACAACTATTTACAATTCAACATTTGGAGAGTACAACATAACACAGCTCACGATTTAATAACACACACTCATCACTTGTACTGAAATTTTGCTCGCCTTTCTTTCAAGCAGGCAAAGTGATCAATTACCCTCTCATTGAAATCAGGCATGTTCCTGACAAGTTCTCTCTCCATGGAAAGCATGGCCAATGCATTCAGACGTTCCTGTCCCATTGTATTTCTCAGGAACGTCTTGATTCTCTTAAAGGTGGAGAAACACCTCTCAGCTTCAGCTGTTGTCATCGGAGTGGTTATGAGGATGTTCAACAGCACCACAGTCTCAGAGAAGGTTTCCTTGAGGTTGTAGCTCTGGAAAACCTGGTACAGAGCCAGTGCACCGCAGCAGCCTCTGAAGTCTGGACTTTCGTAGATGAGAGAAAGTTCAGTCCTGAGCTTCTCCTTGTGTAGCATGGGGTATGCCCTCACTGTGGTATTCAGAGCCTCTTCAGGGAATGTTTTCAGATGCCGGTCAAACAGCTCTCCATCTAGCAGCACAGCACTCACAAGGTGGCTGGTGAAGGAGAACCTGTCTTTGGCATGGCCCAGGATTGTGTCACAGATCTGTTAAAATTATAAAAATGTATAGTCAGAATCAGAATCAGAATCAGAAATACTTTATTGATCCCCAAGGGGAAATTGTTTTCGTTACAGGTGCTCCTTACAAGTGTAAAAAGAAGAAGATATAGTGCAAACAAGTGTAGAAAGAAGATATAGTGCAAACAGAAGTAAAAATATAAGAAGATAATTTACAAAATATATATGTAGAGACGACACACATAATTTACAATATATACAGGAGCCTTATATACAGACTGAACAATACAGTCAGTTATTGCACAGATTATTTAAAAATAAATATGTAATAATTTATTATGAGTTGGTGACAGTGGTGAAACAGTCCAAGGGCAGTAATACAATAAAATAAATTTCTACTGATGTTGGCATGAATGTGGCCATGATCTACTGTATCTACTGTCTCAAAGTTCCAAGGTACTTATTTTGTTATTCACGCAGACTTATACTTTATCCTTGTGAGTATAATGGATAAGTAATGGGTGAGTAAAAAAAATGACTACCATCCATTATTGAATCTAACTCTGTAAAGACAGAGGTTGTGATTTTATATCACTTGGTTCCAACACTTGAGTATAGGGCTGCAACTAATGATTATTTTCATCATCAATTAATCTACCGATCATTTTCTCCATTAATTGAGTAATCATTTAGTCTATAAACTATCAGAAAAGAGTGAAAAAGCTCCATCCCAGTTCCTCAGTCTAAGGTGGCGTCTTTAAATGTCTTGTTTTGTCCAAAAGTCTCAAAAGAATCAGTTTAATATGACGTAAAACAGAGAAAAGAGGGAAAAAAAATCCCATCTGAGAAGTAGAAAACAGCACTTTGACATTTTTACGAGAAAATTTGACTTGAACGATTAATCGAGTATCAAAATAGTTGGCGATTAATTTTCTGTCGATCAATTAATCGAATAATCGTTGCAGCTCTACTGGAGTATGCTGCATCATTGGTCAGTAGTGAATGCAGATACCTCTTTGGACAGCTGCTGCTTCTCTTGTTCTCCTAAGGCTCTCCTTGATCTTGTGGTACTTGGTGCTTCTTGCTGCTGCTGTTGAGAGGAGCTTTGGTCCCTGAAGGGAGACAGATCAAAGTGTTAAAATATGAATGAGACAGTATGTCATTGTCCTTATCAACAATTCCTGTCTTAAAAAAAAAACCAGTAATACTAGTAAGTAATAAAATGTCTTTTGCATAACTTTCTGGAAATGGCTGAAAAAATGCACACAAATGCAGATGACTAAATTGGTTCATTACTTTGAGTTTCTATACATCATTGCCATCACAACATGCAGACATTTAATATTGAACATGTGCATAACTATTATTATAATTACTATATTGTATTATCTTACCTGATGGCCTGAACACTGCTGGTGAAGTTCTGCAGGGCACATTTGATGAACACCATGTCAGTGTCCCTCTTCTGCAGCTGTTGGTACATCATGTCAACATGAGGCATGATTTGATGAAACAGCTCCAGGAAAAAACGGAAATCTTCATCCTGCATCATCCTCAGGAAGCCAGATGCCTCTCTCACTGTGGTGCTGTCAAATGAGCTGTCTGACCTGATGGTCTCAAAACACTCTGTGAGGTCGCCCAGGTTCTCATAGACCGTACTCACAATCCTGCTGTTGAAGTTCCATCTTGTGGATGATGCTCTAGGCAGCCGTCGTGCAACAGTCTGGTCGAGAAGGGCTGTGCGTTTGGGTGATCGGGTAAAAAAACTGGAAATCCCACCCAAGT
This sequence comes from Cephalopholis sonnerati, assembly GCA_019142605.1. Taxonomy (NCBI): domain Eukaryota; kingdom Metazoa; phylum Chordata; class Actinopteri; order Perciformes; family Serranidae; genus Cephalopholis; species Cephalopholis sonnerati. Next base: position 21,215,266 of record JAGQAX010000024.1, read on the forward strand.
CAGAGAAAAAAACTCTCACTGCTGGGATGTGTGAAGTGGCCTGCTGCATGATTAAATTCAGCTGGTGTGCATAACAATGCAAATAATGGGCATTTTTGTACTCTTCCCGTACCTTTTGCTGCACACCAGCCCTCTCTCCTCTCATCACGCTGGCACCGTCGTATGCTTGCGCAATGAGTTTACACTTGTCATCATCGGTGAAAACGCTGTTCAGTCTCTCCAAGATTGCATCACCAATGGAGTTGGCCGTTGTTGACATGAGGGGGACAAATTCAAAGAACTGTTCTTGCACAGCATGTTTTCTGTCGATGTATCCTCAGCACAAGCACCAACTGAGCCTGTGTAGAGACGTCTGTGGTTTCATCTGCTTGGATTGCAACAAATCTAGCTGATTTAACCTCCTCCACGAAACGTTCTCTGATGACAGATGCCATACAATCCAGCAGCTCATTCTGCACCATCTTTGACGTGCCCTTAAAGACTGTGGCCGTTCTTACGTGCTCCTCAAACACCTCATCCAGCGACGCCACTAAATCAACCAGTCCACAAAAAATCCCCGGGTTGCTGGACCCCTCGCTTTCATCCTTTCCTTGCAAAGCTAACTCAAACACGCCACAGAACTTTACACAGTCAATAAGGCGGCCTAGGATATGGCGGTTCTTGCTCACCTCATCGTTGTGACGGCGCACAGCTAACCTGTAGCTCTCATCCAACTGTGTTGCAATGTTTACTCTCCCAAAGGCCGAAAGTTTTAGGCAGCTGTCCATATGCATCTTCGATGCTTCATGTTTCTTCACCTTTTCCGAAAAATGATGCATATCAGTGACACCTGTCCTTGTCCAGGCGGTGTCCGTGTTGGCATCGGGGTGAATTAAGGACACAGGGGTAGCAGAACAGAGCGTTAGCCACTTCACAGCCCGCTAGCCACGTTTTCCGCTTGTACCACCTCTGGGAAAATCCGCGACTGTATGTTTTCTCCGCTTTTGTTGACACCTGCTTGATATTTAAATTTGGTCTGGGTGGTCCCAATTCTTTAATAGTCAATTTATCAACATTACTTCGACGACTGAACGGTACTTCCCTCAAAGAAATAATGGAGTTGCTGCAGGTCTTAGCCAAGTCCATCTTGCAGCCCTCCGATGCAAGCGCGCGCAGCGCATATCGTCTGAGTACGCATCAGTGCGTATGACGAAATTACATTGGGGCGAGCCCTCCCGGAGCCCATACAAATGAATTGTAAGGTCCAAAATGTGAAAAAAGAATCTCTGCGTGTAAGTCTATGAGAGCGCCTGGGGCGATTTTCAATCTGATTGAAATCGCCCCAAGGGGGCGGGTCTGCTGGTTGGAAGGTGACATTCAGCTGCTGATGTCACAGCGATATTCAGGCTGCTGATTGGACAATAATATTAAGACTTAGACCGGCAAAATAAACTCTTTTTTCTCTCTTTTTTTCGTGTGGCTTTAGGAGGGCGGTGCACTATCGCCCACTATGGGCCAGCCGCCCCTGTTAACACACATACTTTTTCCCTTTGTGTGTGTGAAAAATGCAGTAAATGTAAACTGAGCATGTAATAGCAGCGCTGTGCAGCATCAACAGTTTATGATGTGTGTTAAGGTATTGGAAGTGTTGATGATTTCAGTACCTTTCAGCTACAATAATGATACAAAGCCAGCTGAGTGCTACCTTCAGCCACACATCATGAACCACTGTTAGAGTGTAAGCAGTTGTAATCAGGAGGCTCCTGAAGCTCAACACTGACTGTGAACTGTGTTACTGATTTGACACACATACATACAGCAAAGCTGCTGTAGTTTGCTTGTTTTGTTTAGACATTGTTTCACAATGATGTTACCTGCCTCCATGCCTCATGCCTCCACTCCAGCGACAGCCATAGCTGGAGGTATTATGTTTTTGGGTTGTACGTTCGTCCTGTTCTCATCAAGGCAACATCTTGAGAACAACTTGAGGTAATTTTTTCAAATTTGGCACAAATGTCCACTTGGACTCAGAGATGAACTGATTAGATTTTGGTGGTCATAAGGCAAAGGTCAATGTGACCTTGCATCCACTTAATTCTTGGGAACGAATTATCTCAAGAACCTCTTAAGCAGGGCTGTACAATAATTTCTTTTGCACAAAGCACTGGTGCTAGAGAGGCTGAAAGTTTTGTAGCACAGACCACAAAGTTGTGTCAACATGAGTATAGAGGTATTATACAAGTCTGTTGTACTTTCACTCAAATTAAATTCTTTGTTGGGGGCAGTATAAAAAGTCATGTTCCATAATCTTTCGAATGAATATAGTACTGAAAAATACAGACATTGTTTTAAATATCGATTAATTATTATTTATGCACATAGGAAGGAGGGGTGCTGAGGAGGTTGCAGTGCCTCCTAAAATCAGGTAACATAAAAAACATCAATTTATAAAAGACTGCATATGTGCGGGGGGCACAGGTGATGCATTTTTCCATCACCTGCACTAGTCTAGATTAGTTTGATTGAGGGTGTAGCATAATGATTGTCTGAACACTGTATGAGAACCTGAGAGAATATTCATAATAATCAATGGTGGACTTAGACTTGGGCCCCCAACTAAAAGGGTAAAAACAGTACATCTATTAAGATGTTTAGATATGAAAATATTCTAACTCATTGTACCTTAAAAAAAAAAATTACAAAAGGGCCCCAAAGCTCTGTGTAAAAAAGCAACTTATTCTTCCACGGAAAACATTGTAGCACTACATTCACCTGTTGCAGATTCAGATTTTTTCTCACAAAATGTAACAATTAAAATATGATGCATTATTATTTATTGAATTGTCCAACGTCATATAATAATTAATTATATTTTAAACAAACTAAACTTTTCTAAAAGTAAATTCTGGTAGCTTACATTGTGCTGATAATAGGCTGACTGCAGTACTTTATTGGTTTTACTGAAGAAAAAAAAAGTTTTGAGTGGGTCTTCTTCTTCTACAACTATCAACAGAGAAAGGGTGAAAACAAAGCAAGGCAACCTCAGGCCTCCAAATCACTAAATCCATCCATCCATCCATTTTCTAACTGCTTATCCTCCTGAGGGTCGCGGGGGGGCTGGAGCCCATCCCAACCGACATAGGGCGAGAGGCAGGGTACCGCCCCTGGTAATAATAATGAAACCACAGCGCAGAGCGAGTGGATGAAAGGACAGACACGGAGCGATGCATCCTATATTTATAAGGATTTCCATCTTAAGTCTAACTAAAACTGAAACTAAAACAAAGTAGTCCGTAGAAGTCTAAAGAAGTCACTTAACACAGCTGGTTGTTAATTCAGACACTTTGGTGGTGTGAGGAAAAAAACTCTGCTCTGTTTGTCTGCCTCTCTCACTCCACTGGTCAGCTATCACGGTGGTCTAAAAATGTTTTTGTTTTTTAAGGCCTACTTGATTTCGTCAGTTAACGAAAATCGTAAAATTATTCGCTCGGGCTCAGGTACTGGGGTTCAGACAGGAATGCACGGCCCACGCTGCACTCCAGTATCCATATGCGCACAAACCTGGTACACAGTCTACAGGCATGTTTCATAAAAACAAAACTATAAGTAATTCTGGTCACTTTCAGTATCAACTCTTTAGTCAGCAGCAGCATGTTGGATGCTCGCAGTCCTTACCACTCTGTGTCCTATGTTGTAGAACATAGGACATAGTGTGACTTCATGTGTGCTTTTGACCAACAACACAGTAACACACAGTTCTGTATTACTGGACCATTTGATCTCAGCTATCGCTTTTTTTGTTTCTTGTGGTATGTAATGCCACTACGCTTAGTAAAATGAATGTAACCTCCACTCAACCAGTGTAATTAAACACATAAATTGAACCTGTGTGGCTGAATATCAATTTTTTGGGGAGGTCCGATTTCCTTCTTTTGCAAGACCCCTGTGGTTCCCAGTTCCCAGACTTTTCACATTGTTCTTAACAAGTATACTTTTATATACATTTATAATGTGTTTAGAAAGAAACAATTGATTTTGCTTTACCCAGAGTTTAACAAACCCATTTTAGCCAGCCTGCAATTCCTGCTTGTACAAAAAACGAAAATTTTGTTACTTTTTATACATTTAAAGTTTTAAAAATGAAGGAAATTTCTGTGGCATTTCTACTTTTGGCTTTTACGACAACGTACTAAACCGTGGCACCACTGCATCGTATCAAACTAAACCATCAATTTTGTGAACCCCGACTAAACAGTGACTTTGTATTTTTCTTCTTTAGGGCATAATTCAATTTGCATTTTTTGCCATGTTCCTGTGTTTATCTGACAATTGATCAATTTATTTCATTTATCCTTTCAATATCATAAAGGTCACAACATACTGTGGCATTAAGAGCCTGGTGCAATCTAATCTCAGCTGCTAGTTATGTATTTAGAGATGAATCCATCTGCATCATTGTCTGTCCACGTGAGCTTGTCAGACGTCAAGCAAAGAATCCCTGATTCGCCCTTGATCCTCTGCCTGCTCCACTTCTTAAACACACTGTGATTGAAGTCAGAGCCTGGAGGTAGGTTTGAAAGGGCTGCAGATCATGAGTGCTTGAGTCAGTGCACGAGGACAAGGTTAACTCAGGACACTGCCACAAGCTGCTTACACAACCACTGCAGAATGAATCCACTTTTTTTGGTGTAATCAACAAACAAGTGCAGTTGTGAGGAGTCTTGATGTGGTGATGTTGTGAGAGCCATTAGAACAGGAGCTGATAGCAGTTTGAGGATTTACCCACATAAAGTCAGACTTGCTGATTCATTGTTTGGGAGCTTTTCTTTCACTTTTTTAAGGGATGAAATACTGTGAATCAACACACTTTCGTGCACCTTTGCTTATTTTGAAAGATGGAAAGCAGTGTGATTCAAAGATGAATTGTCTGACTCTTCAAAAGCATCTTCTTCTGTTTTGGAGTCTAGACCAAAGCCAAAAACAGCAGAGTTCACTGTGTCAGTGTAACCTCAGCTTCAAAAAGTGCTAATAAATTTGATTTGGACTCACAACATGGAATCTAAAATCTAATAATCTGTTCTATCTTTGTGGAACCTTGTCAGCCAGAATCACATCACAGCAGATGATGCTCCAGTAAAGATTTTTTTTGGGGGGTGGCAGGTGGGGTTGATGAGGGTGGTGTGTGCAGTTGTGTGTCAGTGCATCAGATGCGGGCCAGCAGGGGCCACGCTATGACAGGACCCCTGGGTGCCATTACTGCAGAGAGACAAGGTGACTTTCTCAGTGCTGTAGAGTGGAACAGACAAAACCACTGCGTCATTCAGTCTTTATTACAGCCAGGAAAATAACATGAATCAGCATTTTGTATAGCATTTCATTTATGACATGTGTCACGTTGCACTGTGGAGTTGTTAGTTTAACAGTCTGCATGGTGTGAGACTCCTCGGTTGTATAAGCAGTAGTGTAGGTTTAGTGGAGTTTCATCACAGATCACAAGTGGATGTAATGCAGTTTACAGTGAAATAGAGCAATCTGCAAATAAACCAGGTAGCTGTTGTTACCTTTTTGAGTGTGCTGAGTCTGAGCCACCTATATTCTGCTCCTTTCCTGTGTCACTGTCACAATGTTTGTGCATCATTTTTGCTTAGTCAAACATATCTGGTTTACAGCTATGCGCAGACCTTGAGTTAAATCCTTCAATTACAATATTGGTCAGAAAGCCAAAGTGTTGCCGATGGTCATTCATTATTAACAAAATATTTAAAAAAACTGTAAAATCTTGAATCTTCATACCCACTGTTGTGTCTGTTGTGTGTCTCACACCTCCAGCTTATGACTGTCAGTGTCTGTGCTGCATTACCTCAAGCCAGCCAGATAAGCAGACAAGCCGAGCCTTCGTCCCCTATCCTCCTCATCATCTGCTGGCAGATGACATGACTGACAGCCACACAGAGCAGACAGGCGAAGGGCCCACAGATCCATTCTGTGCCCTGTGGAGTGGAGGGAGAGCAAATTGTGTAAAATTTTGTTATGATAAGCGTAAGAATTCTTGAGTTATGGTCAAAAACGTTTTTAAGGTCACTCTGACCTTGACATCAGTTTATTCTTCAATCCAAGTGAACATTTGTGGCAAATGTCCCTCAACACATTTGTGAAACATCACGTTCAAAAGAATGACACAGATGCAAGATCACATTGACCTTGACCTTTGACCATGACCACCAAATTCTGATCAGTTCATTGTTGAGTCCAAGTGAACATTTGTGCAAAATTTGAAAAAGAGGTATTGTGTTCACAAGAATTGGACAGACAGACGGACAACATAATGCCTCCAGCCACGCCTATTGCCAGTGGCATAAAAACCATTTCCATTTAAGACTGACAGAGTAAAGAATCTGGTCCAGATCACACAAAATACCAGAAAGACTTTTAGCTTAGCTAAAACTGGAAACAGCTAGCCTAGCTTGGCCCCACCTCTGAAGCTTACTGATTATTATGTTATATCTCTGTTCTTTAATCAACACTTAACCATTGTGGTGGAACAGGGAGTTGCATATTTGAACTACTTCTTGGCTGGGTTTCACTGACTTCCTAAAAACTTGTCAGAGCTAGGGGAATAATGAGGATTGAAGGCAGCGAGCAGGGTCATTTGACTGATTGAAGAAGTTCAGAAAGACCTTCTCTGGACGGACACTTACTCAATTTGATAGCTGCTTGGATTTCAAATAATTCAGAGAGAAGGGAATAATTGAATTTGGTCTAATAATTAGAGACATGAGGGTGGAGGTTAGGTTTTTAAACCAATGGTCACTGCTGCTTTTGAGGAAACAACACCAGAGACATGTAATTAGCATATCCTGGGTTTACTTTCAAACACATCTCCATGTAAGAACTAGGCTCAAGGGGTTTCTATTTTTCCATGCCTTCCTACCTTCCTTACATTTCACTAGGGTATACAATACATGACAGAGTAAAAGCTGAACTGCTGGTGATAGAAATAACATAGCATGTATGACATTGTCAAGCTTACAATGTAGGTTGGGCGATATGTTAAAAATATTCCAACTGGAAATGTGTTTGAGCAGCGAGTTCACTTTGCTTCACAAGCTTGAATGTAAAAAAAGGAAATATTCTAATACCTTTTTTCCTTTTTGAAACAAAAATATCACAATCACCAGCTCTGGTTTAGTCAAAATGAAACTTTTATTAACCAAGTTAGATGTGCAAATATGCTGTCTCTCTCAGCTTGTGCTGGCAGGTGTTAGTAACGTTATTCCCACCACTTGCAGTCTCCATCTTTCTCAGCTCAGCTGTTTGTTCTACCGCTAGAGACTGACCTCTGGTGGTGTGTGCTCTGCACTACAACATTTCAACAATACAGCATCTCACTATTAGTTTAATAGAAAGAGGAGCATCTGTATTTTTGATGGCACTGAAAATCATACCTTGAGGATTTCCAAAACTTGTTACTGCCCAAACCTAGTAAGAACGTTGTCTGTTATATACCTGTGTATGAGGTAACTGTTTTGGTTGCATCAGGGCCTCATTGTAGGAGCAAGTGGGGGTTTTCTGGCACAACTTCACCCACTCACAAGGTGCATGGAGAGAAGAAAAATGTCCAAAAAGAGTAGAACTCCAGCAGCACTTGTAGCACTAGGAACAACTTTATTTTTTGACCAACGCGTTTCGGCTCAGGCCTGTGGTCATGTGGCTACAGGCCCAACCCACCTTTAAATGTGCCCTATTGGCTGATATGTTGTATGGATGTATGTGATTGGTTGTTTTTCATATTTTTTTTTACATTTTTTTACTTTCTTTGTCTCCTTCATACCCCTTTTTTAAGTGCTGATTTTAATGTGTTTCATGATGACCCTGATGAAGGCCTGAGCCGAAACGCGTTGGTCAAAAAATAAAGTTGTTCCCAGTGCTACAAGTGCTGCTGGAGTTCTACTCTATCAGGGCCTCATTGCTAATAAACCCATGATCTCACTGATAGTTGTTTATGCCTTCTTTGCATTTTTACACAGAACCAAACAACGGCAGCATCATGTCACTCCAGTGTGGTTTTAGACAGCATGCTGGCATTGCAGAGGCAAAAGAAGCATGACAGGCATGACATGTAACACAACAGCGTCTGCCTTTAGTGTGACATACTGTATAACGTAGATGTTGGCAGTGCTTTATCAGCACTTTATTAACAATTACAATGCCATCATCATTTACCGTCCCTGTTATATGTCGGCTGTTCTCGTCCTCTGCTTGGACCTCATTGTTTTTCCAGTTTGTGGACATTATTGACCACTGCTTTGAGTTAACTGCTACCTGCTATCAGCTACTTATTAAATCTCCAGTGGTAGGTCGTATGCATAATATGTTGTCAAAATGTCACACCCATGCCACCCATGATCAGCTTGCTGTCCTGGCTGTTACTTCCTTAATAGTAGCCTTCACAGGAAGGTTTTGGCTGATTGACACTGTCAAACTTTTCAGCTGACTCGAGTTCTTTTATTGGGCTTGGGTTTGGTTAAACACTGAGATGTATCGACACTTTTTTGAGTTGCAGTAACAAATACCTTCATCGCTTGCTCTCAGATGCTATTTGTGATCGCTATATACCTGACCAGTGTGCTGTGTTACTGATAAACAGGAACTGTGATGTCACCATCTTAAAGTAGCTGTGACAGACTCACAAGGGGGATCCAAGAGCGAGACCGTGGTTGAGTGTAAGAATGAATTTATTGTAGGGAAAGGGAAAAGGGGGGTCCGGTTAGGGCAGAGGTGGCTGCTGGCACAGGGAATGGCTGGCATGGGAAGGTGAGGAAAATGGAGGGCTGAGTGGAAGGCAGGGGTGGCTTGGAGCTGGAGGGTGGCTGGGAGAACAGAGCGGTTGGTAGCTGGCAAATGATAATGGTCCTGGAGGAACAGCAGAGAAAAAACAGTTAGCAAACAGGTCCAAAAATATCAAGAAGACTTCACTACGATTTCACTAGAAGCAGCCTGAAGTGCACACCATGGAGGTTTGACAACAATCTGGCGAGGAGTGGTGGAAATGCAGTGTAGATATACTGCAGTGGAGATGAGTTGATGGATGGCAGGTGTGGAGACTGAGGGAGCTGATGAGCTGATGGCAGGCAGGTGTGGGGGAATCCAGGAGCTGAGAGTGATGCCCCATTTACACGTACACGGGTATTTTTAGAAACGGAGACATAAACCTTCGTTTGCACCCTTTGTTTACACGCAAACGGAGAATTCGCCTCTGAAAACGATGCTTTTTAAAAACTCCGGCCAGGGTGGAGATCTTGGAAAACTCCAGTTGCACGTTTGCATGTAAACTGAGCACAACGGAGAAAACGCCAGCAGCAGACGTCACAGTATGAGACAGAACTTGCACTCGCCTCAAAAGTGCGACCTATGTTTACATGTTGCTATGGTGATCATGGATGCTTCAGAGTAGCAGCCGCATTTATGTTGGTGCAAGCCCTCTTCTTATGTTTGCATTTGCAAATACAGCTGCTCTATTATATCACCCCACTTTGATCTTTGCAGTACCCTTTGACTACTTATTGAAAATATGATTTTTATTAAAGATCAAAGTCGGACGAATGAAGCATGTTTCTAGTCGATATGAGAGACTTTGACACAAGATTACTACAAAAGTACACAGTAAAAGTGCTTCATATTATTTGTAAGAAAGTTGTTTTATTTCCTTATTATATTCATTCTACGAGAGGCTCTACCTGTCACCTTACAGCGCCGTATTAATGCATCTACGTTAGCATTAGAATATGTGCGCACTCCAAATTGAGTGCCGGCTGGCTTGACCACGGTAACGCAACTGCCGGCTGGCTTGACTCCAGTCCTACAGCGAGGGTGAGATGACCGTCATGCGGTCTCCTGTCAGTGTCATAAAAAAAAGTTGCCTGCACCCTGTATTACCTGTCCGACGAGGGTAGACTGCGTAAGACGGCATACATACACGGGTTGGTGTAAATGCAAAGTTTTCTGAAAACGGACACGTGTGCACGCAATTATTTTTGAAAACGGAGAGGGTGAAATGTGCGTTTTTGAAAATAGCCAGCTACGTGTAAACGTAGTGTGAGTGACAGGAGATGACCACACCCACGCCAGCACACAAAACAAAACACAGGGAGAGACACAGGGAAACACAAGGGAGGTGAAAACACAGGGAAACACAGGGGAAGAGGGAGGTACAGCCACGGCTGTAACAGTAGCTGCTGCATGGCCAAATGAAACAGAGTTTTTAAAGAGGAACTCACACTGATTTTACACTGTATTTCACAGGTGAGGCTCATTCCAAAGTTTTGTTCCCCAGCTCTGTTCCCTTGATGTAACACCAAAGGGATGCTTTACATCATTCTGCTTCTGTATTTAAAAGGTTAACAAATTATAAAACAGTTTTTATACGATCATTAATATCGATTCAAAATTCTTCTTCTTTTAAGTATCCCCGTTTCAAGTAATTGTTTTGTCTGTTTTTGTCTGTAAGCCTAAGCAATTCTTACCTCTGCATTTACAGTTGCTGTTGGACACTTGTGGTAATCAGTGCATATAAAGATTTGTATGTTGGATACATGTTTGAATCTCTCAGAGCTGCAGTTCTCTATACTTGGCTGATCGAACCTTCTGTGTCAGCCTTGGTGACTCTGTGTCCTCCTCTGCTCGTCTCTCATGTGGGGTCCCACAGGGCTCAGTCTTAGGCCCTCTCCTCTTCTCTCTCTACTTGCTTCCACTTGGTTCCGTACTTAGGAAGCATGACATTTCCTTCCACTGTTACGCGGATGACAGTCAGATTTATGTCCCTCTCAAAAAGCAAGATGCATTTTCTGTGAAACCACTCCTCAGGTGTCTTGACAATAAAAAGGCCTGGATTGCTTTAAACTTTTTGAATTTTAATGAGAAAAAGACAGAGATGATGGTTTTTGGTGGTACCACTGGAGCCCCCCTTGTAGATCTGGGTTCCTTGGCCCAGTTCATTAAGCCAATTGTCACAAACCTTGGGGTTAAAGTGGATGCTGATCTCAAGCTCGACTGTCAGATGTGAGCTAACTGGTAACATGAACATTAATACTAGCAGTCCTATCCCCTAGCAAATTCATCGCGATTCATTGTAACATTAACAGGGTGTTTTTCTTGACCTGCTAGGCTCCTGTAGGTTAAAAAACATCTTAAAAATCCATTACTGAAAAATCATGATGCTATAGGCCAGGCAGGGGGTCAGCTTAGATCGGTTTGCAGTAGAGGTGCTTCTCATGCGCTCCTCCACTTACACTCGATCACATTTAGAGCAGACTCGTCATAACAAAGGTATGAATGGCAAATGTGGTAAAGTGAAAAGTAGATTACTGCCTCAAAAAATGTACTCAAGGTAAGAGCTAAAGTGCATTTTTGAAAAAGGAACATGAGAAGTAACCATTCCTACAAAAATATACTTTTTGAAGTGTGTTACTTGTAAATCAATTTGTGTGGTGATTTTGTTGAATGCACTGGGTGAAGAAATAAAACAAAGTAAGGATAGCGGACAGTATCTTCACAAAGTACTGTAATGATTAGAGGAACCGAAATGCACACGAAGGGTAATACTGTTATCGGTATTCTCAATTCGTATTTTTGTATTTGTTTTATATCGTTATCAGGTATTGAAGTGCAGTGGTGTAAATGTGTGGTTGAGATTTGAGGAGAGTGTGTATGTATGTAAAAGTCTGCGTAATGATGGAATAGTGTAGTTTGAGATTGGTGACTATATAAGCATGTTGCTTCTTCGTACTCGACATGAAATGTTAATTTATATTTCTCATTGTAAGTGTGTTCATGATTTCTCTTTTGTCTCTGTTTTGTAGGTTTTTTTCCTACATTATACTCTATTTTATTATTATTATTATTTTTATTTTTTAAATGTTCAAAATAAATAGATTAAACAAATACATTTCCCTCTGAAATACAGTGGAGTTGAAGTATAAAAGGAAAATACTTAATTAAAGTACAAGTACCTAGAAATTGTACATAAGTACAGTGCTTGAGTAAATGTGCTTAGTTACTTCCCACCACTTTGGTGCATAGAGTTTTTATCTACAGCTAAATGAATGCCTGCAGGCCTAATGGAAATTGGTGTTCTGCAGTGAGGTTTATAAAATAATTCTGAAAGCATCTTTAATGGAAATGCGGTTTCATTACGACTCCTGCTATTTCTCCTTTATCCGCTCTCTCACTCTTCCCAACGCAGCCTGTGCCAGTCAGCGCTGACCATCACACTGCCCCCCCCGATACTGCACCACACATACTCACACACATTTAGAGATGTACATTTATTTGACAGGCTGTTATGTTGCAAAGATCATTGCAATGCATACTCACTCACTTTTTTTTTCACTTTCAACATTTGGGGCAAAATGACCTGCTGGCACCGACTGACTGTTAAGATGCGTTAATAGTGATTTAATTCGACAACAGTGAAAAACAATGCTGAAGCTCAGAGCAAACACTGTTGCATGGCTGGCTGTCACCAGTGAAGGCAGGTCAGGGAGATGGGGATGCTGCTCTGCAGGGCGCTTGATTTGTGTGGGTTAACAAGTCAAAGAGGAAGGGGCGGGGGCTCATGCAGTCTTGCAGAATTAAGACTCAAAGGCAGCTGTCAGGCATTACAGCATGCTTTTTATTGATAACTGATGCCATGGGCCAAATAAAAATAATATAGTAATAAAATATAAAATTAGGAAAAGAAATTGAAATAAAAAGTCCTGTAAAAATGACAGGTGTTTGAGCACTACCTTGGGTCTATCTGATTGATAAGGTATACTGCTTATTTCTCCAGTTTTGATTAGTCTGAAAAACAGAAATATAGGCTAACAATGAAATAAATGGAAATCTTATCTTTTTTTTTTGCATTTTAAATAAGGTTTCACCTCACAAAAACAGTAGAAATGAACATGTTTGGGGCACCTTTTGCCCCTTCTGCCAGCACCTCAGGGTTCTATAGCACCCACTAATATCGGATAAACTGTGAATGTCTAGCTGCTTGTGTTTCTCCCTGTTTGACTTCTTTGTACAGTAGTGATGTCATCATGCTCTTGGATCTCACTTTGGAGAGTATCAGAACTGATAGAATTGATAAGTTGATGGAATTATGCGAATAGCAGTCTTCCCATTAGATTGGGATATTTCTTGTGTATAATTAAAAAAAAAATAGGTGAGCCTGTCATTCATGTGTTGTAGTTTTGAAGGTCGCTTGTACGTGACCTTTAAGGCCCAGATACACCAAACTGACATCAGAGAACTAGCACTGACGGAAGCAGACTGTTGCGTCACCTCACGTGGCAAGTGTCTTGGCTAAAAAGTTTCACATAAACACACCGTAAAGACTGAAGGCGACAGCCAGCTGACATATGTTCTGTGCCTGCATGAGAGGAATCAACTCTCCACACCAGTAGACAGCTGTGATCTGTATTCGTCATTCAAAAAGGGAAACTGGAAAACTGTCTTGAGGCTAGTTAGCCAGTTAGCACATTATCAACACAATCCAATGTTGAAAGAATAAAGTAAATGTACTGTGTGCCAGTGAACAATAACACAAACCATCAGGAAACGTCTATATTGAAGAGCTCAATGGATAAAAAATAATCCTACATTATATAACATCCCTCTAAACTTTAGCCTTGGTGTACTTTTCTCACTTCTGTTTCTCTTTACATGCACTGAGTCAAACTGCGAATCAGAGTGATTTCATTTACCCATGGGCTTTGCCATCTCCAACTCCTGTTCAACATGCTGAATCAGCCAAATAATTAAAAAAAAAAGCTGACGACTGTCGGCAATGTGGGACACACTACAAAAAACTGGGGCGGCAGATGCTCACCAACAGCCGACCATCAGCTTTGTGCATCAGGGCCCTTATAGTCCCCTGAGCCCCTTATACTTTAACTTTCATCTTTATGTCAATAAAGCAGGGAGTGAGAGTGGGAGAGTAACTGGCATACAGTTCATATGTCACCGTGCGTATGCTGCAGTGTGGGTTTGCAGTTTGTGTGTCAGCAAAGTGTCCCCTTGGCCCAGCTGCTTCCATCAAGACAGACATTTTCCAAAACAGTAAGAGACAGCCAATCGAACGGCCTGTGTGCCGGCGTAATTCTACAACACTCTGGGGACTCATTCAGCAGAGTGCCTGCACAGATAAAAGCTCCCAACATGAAGAAAAAAGACACGGAGAGGGGCTTGATAATGATACCTTTATTCTGAAGGATACCCCACACACTCAAAATCAAGTCACAAGAATAAAATCAATTAGGAGAGGTAAGGTCCAAATCTGGTCCAGACCTTTAAAATATGAGGATTTGCTCTTTGTCTTTGTTGCACATCATTACAAACCAAATGCTGTGGACATTTTAACTGCTGGTTAGAGACTTCCGGTTATGGTGGCCACCTGAGAAGACGTGTCTCGCACCACTCTGCTGTAACTGCTACAATTCCGACAAAAAATACTCCCGTTTGCAACAATATTTGGTAACATAATGACAGTGTGGAAGTTGTAATGCTGAGGGCTAGCAAAATAAGTAAAGAAGGGAGCAAAGCATCAAACCAACCAAAGTTAACTGACTACCGAGTTCGCGGTGAAACAGCTACCACTAACGAAGACATGGCGGAGCAGGCGGCCAGCGGTGAAGTTGAACTCGGAGTTGAGAAGGCAGATGCAATACTTGCTGCCATTAGCTCCATGAAAACAGACTTTACATCGAGATTTGACAGAGTTATGGCGGCGATAGAAAGCATGAGGAAAGAAATAAATGACTGTAATGAGCAGGTGTTGCAGGCGGAGCAATGCATATCAAACCCTAAAGACGAGGTGGCTAACCTGCAAGCTAAAGTGCACACGCTGGAGACTTCAGTTATCAGTAGTTCTGGAGAGAGCGCACCGGATCGGGCCAATGAGGGACACCAAGGCATCACTGAGAACGCTAATAATGAGGTTTCTCAACTACAGGGACAAACAGGCAGTCATGGAAAGGACATTCGGTACAAGGACCAGCAGGTTTGATTTTACCCGGACTTAGCTGTAGGACTGCACCAGTTGAGGAAACAATTCGACCCGGTCCACCAGGAACTGCGCAACCTCGGAATCCGACACGGACTTATTCATCCTGCGAGACTGTGACGGTGACACATAAAGAACGGACCTACACTTTTAAAACTCCAACCGAGGCGCAAGAGTTTATTAAGAAGGTCCAGAAGGACGCCAGCGGGAACTAAAATGAAACGGTGAATATTTGAATGTGGTATCACATGTAACTTGAAACATGGTGTATGTATGTCTAAGAGAAAGCATATGGCAGGCATAAGTGTATAAAATACAAATTAACACACTGCATATAGGTTGGGCTGAAATGTACACTTTATGATTATGATGTAATGAGTATTTACAGGTGAACTACGCCATACCAGATAATATTACACTATTACCCAATTCACAGGCATATATATGTACAAATGCACACATATACAGTATATATATATATATATGTATATATGTGTATATACATATATGTGTGTGTGTGTGTGTGTGTGTATATATATCTTTACATTTAACACATCTTGGTTTTCTAGTTTTAAATGAAGTAAGTAAAGAAATATTATTCATTAATGCAAAAAAAAGTGAGCACACCTGTCTTCATGGTTTCTCCTGCAGAACCGACTACTGATAATGTTCTTAGAATAGTGAAATCATCATCGTCACCATCATATGCAGGGAATGCTGCAGACTCTTGACTGCTAGCAGTGACTTTGACTTGTAGTCTAGTGTTTGGCTGTGTGGGCGCCCACAGGTGCTCTACAAACCTGAAAGATAATTCCCATAAGTAACATTCCAAACACTTGAATGCTGTCAGCAGTGGCAACATGAGCGCTAGGATGAGATCAAATGAGCTCTTCTCGGGCAAAAATAGCAAGGCTGACAGCTTTATCTCAGATGGTGCAGAATTCAAAGGAAGGAGGGAAACTGTGGAACGACAAGGATAAAGATGATTCAAGGTGAAAATGGTAAAGCAGGGCTCTTTTATTCAGCTGGTGCACACTTAAAAGTGTTTGAATCACTGGAGTTGCACATGGGAAATTCTTCAGATCTGTTTTTGTCAGATAAACTAAATAGCATGTCAGTTAATGATACAAACACATTCTGTGTTATATGTTTTGTATTGTGGATTGGCCAGCTGTATAAAGCTCACATCAGAAAGTAACACAGCAAAGTTCATCCACGTGTCCTTAATAAATCAGCAGTGTTGCAGGATGCTTGCTTATCTAGCAAGTGCTTGCAGAAAAAAATGTTCTCGTCAGTCTCTAAGTAATTTTGAGTTAAAGAATACTAAAGAAGTGTCAATTAACCGTTGCCAAAATAACTGTGAAGCCTCCCTCACTGCAGTTATACCTAAATAAAGTCTAAAGTCAATACTAACACACACAAATACTAACTCAGCTCATTTAAAATGGGCTAAATCTTTGTTTTGTTTTACTTTAGCTAAGCTCTTCAATGAAATGTTGCAAATGTAGTCCATTTTTGTAAGTCCCGCACCTACGTCTCATATCACAGTAGTCATTAACAATAGACCAAAGTCCTATAATAAGCAA
The DNA here is from genome assembly GCA_019142605.1 of Cephalopholis sonnerati. Taxonomy (NCBI): domain Eukaryota; kingdom Metazoa; phylum Chordata; class Actinopteri; order Perciformes; family Serranidae; genus Cephalopholis; species Cephalopholis sonnerati. The sequence continues at coordinate 21,231,874 of JAGQAX010000024.1, forward strand.
ATAAATAAATCTCTGAGGTCTAGCTGTCTGGTACATATCAAACCTACTCTAGCTGAACCTGCTAAAACCTCTCCCTGCACTATTAAACTTGCACTGTTAAATGTTAGATCTATAGCCAAAAAGACCTTTATAGTTAATGACATCATCACTTCTCACAAACTGGACTTTATCCGACTTACTGAAACCTGGCTTGATCAAACTGGAAACAAGGAACTTATTGAAACATCTCCTGATAACTACAACTTTGTACATTCCACACGGACAAATAGAAAGGGAGGGGGGGGTTGCTGTTTTATATAATGACATTTTTAACTGTAAACCTGTGTCCTTTGGCAATTCCCTGAGCTTTGAATACTTAGGGTTAATTATTCAATAAGTATCTCCTGCTGCACTTCTTCTCACTGTCTATCATCCGCCTAGATTGAAACAGGGTTTCTTTGAAGAATTCGGTGAACTGCTATCTAAAATCACTATTGATTTTGACTACATTATTATTTCAGGTGACTTCAACATTCACACCGATAACAGTAGCAACTCAGAAACAAAACAATTAATCAGTTTATGTGGGTCTCTGGACTTTAAAACATGTCACTGGCCCTAACCACACTAAAGGTCACACACTCGACCTTGTCCTCTCAAAAGGTCTTGATATTGCAATAATAGATGTTTTAGATGTTGCGATATCTGACCATTGCTGTATTCTCTTTGATGTAATATGTCCTGTTGAACTGAAAACCACCAATAGATACATTAACAAATGTTTCATTAATGCTGATACAGCTAATATTTTTATCTCTGAGTTCTCAAAGTATATACTACCCACTGTGCCATCATGTGATGCCATGGTAGACAATTTCTCCAACCTTATGTCCCAGATTATTGATCACATTGCTCTTATTAGAACTGTAAATATTTGTGGACCACCTAAAGCACCTTGGAGAAGCAATGAAACAGTCAAGATGGCAAAAAGAATCTCCCGGAGAGCTGAACGAAAATGGAGGAAAAAAAAAATGCAAGTTGATTTTGAGATTCACAAAGCTGCACTCTACAGTTACAATGATGACATGAAATCTGCCAGACAGTCCTACATTTCTCAGCTGGTCAACAATAATCAGAACAACACCTCATTCCTATTCTCCTCAGTTGACAAACTAGTAAATCCATCCAAATCTATCCCTCCTGAGTTTCTCTCCTCAATCAAATGTAATGAATTTGCTGTCTTTTTTCAGGAAAAGATCTCTCATATTAGAAATAACATAATAAACTCTTCATCTGGCTCTGGCTCATCATCATCATCCTCGCATCAAATTACTTCCACGAGCTCAATGTCTTCATTCTCACCTGTAAACTGCAGCGATCTGCTCGAGGTCATTCAGCACCTAAAATCTAGCACCTGTTCTCTTGATCCCATCCCAACCAAACTCTTCAAATCTGTCTCACACTGTCTCATAAATATTGTTGAAAATATCATAAATAGCTCCCTGCAGACTGGTATTTTCCCTGCTTCTCTCAAGCACGCTGTAATCTCACCTGTGTTAAAGAAAAACAACCTTGAACCATCTGTAATCAACAACTATATCACAATATCCAATCTTCCTTTCATCAGCAAAATTCTTGAAAAAATTGTATATAAACAACTAGATGAATATCTCACAAACAACATTTATGATACATACCAATCTGGTTTCAGAGCCAATCACAGCACTGAAACTGCTCTTGTAAAAGTAATTAATGATCTTCAGATCCACAGAGACTCTCAGAAAACTTCAATTTTAGTAATGCTTGATCTCACTGCTGCATTTGATACCGTGGATCATGACATTTTAATTCAGAGAATTCATACCTCAGTTGGCTTAGCAGGTCCTGTCCTTAACTGGCTCACATCCTACTTAAAGGACAGGAGCTTCTCTGTTTCTGTCGGTAGTTTCAAATCAGCCAAATCAAACATCTTCTCTGGGGTCCCACAAGGGTCAGTTATTGGTCCACTGCTCTTCAATCTGTACATGCTCCCGCTTGGTATTATCATAAACAAACATAACATTTCCTACCACTCTTATGCTGATGATACACAAGTATACATTTCACTTTCCTCCGATGACCTCAGTCCTGTCAATAAATTGATTAATTGCATTGAAGATATTACTTCCTGGATGTCCACAAACTTCTTACAGCTAAATACAGACAAGACTGAGATTCTGCTAGTTGGTCCAAAAAGTCAGAGACAAATAATCTTGTCACACTTGGCATCACTGTCTCTGAAATGCAGTGAGCAAGTCAGAAACCTTGGCATTATCTTAGATACAGATCTCAATTTCAACAATCACATTACTTATATCACCAGAACAGCATTCTACCACCTGAAGAATATATCAAAACTTCGAGCTTTCATGACTCAAACTGACTCTCAGAAACTGGTTCATGTCTTCATCTCAAGCAGATTAGACTATTGTAACGCTCTATTCACAGGATTATCCAAACACTCAGTAGGATGGCTCCAGCTCATTCAAAATGCAGTAGCCAGAATCCTCACACGTACATGGAAATTTGACCATATTACTCCAGAACTGAAATCACTTCATTGGCTCCCAGTACAACACAGAATATCCTTTAAAATCCTGCTAATAGTCTACAAAGCACTTAATGGTTTGGCTCCTCAATACATTTCTGACTTGCTCACTGCATACACCCCGGTCAGGTCTTTCAGGTCTTCAGGCAGAGGTCTTCTAGCTGTACATGAAATTAGATCCAGGGCTGGTGAGGGGGCCTTCAGCTACTGTGGTCCTGTTCTCTGGAACAAGCTGCCTGATGACCTCAGGTCCGTCACTACTGTGTCCACATTTAAAACCAGACTCAGAACTTTTCTGTTCTCCCAGGCTTATAGTTAAATACTGTCTGTGTAGTGTCTGTGTGTGTGTGTGTGTGTGTGTGTGTGTGTGTGTGTGAGTGTGCGATTGTGTGTGTTTTTGTAATTGTCTGGCTGCACTGTCTCTGGTACAGTCGGTTACATGTGTGGCTATGTGTCAGGGCAGGGGTTTCTTTATGATTGTGTTGATGTTTTATGATTGTCTTATTCTGGACTCCAATGCTGTGTTATATTGTTGTTTCTTGTTTTTAAATGTAAAGCACTTTGAGTTTACTTGTAATGAATTGTGCTATACAAATAAAATTGACATTGACATTGACATTTACATGTAGTTTATTTAAATGATGACCACAAGGCCAATAACAAAAGGTTATCCTAAGGCATGTGCACAGATAAAGCCCAGGTGGTGCTCAAGCACCTGCCCTTTTGCCCTCTGACTAGATAAGTACCCTTTTTTGCGTGACATTTCTTTTCTATTTCTTTTTGTTGTTTAATATTTTAGCTTTTAAATTTGGCCCATGGCATTAATTCTCCATTAAAAGCACGATGCCTGACAACCACATTTGAGTTTTAATTCTGCCAGATGGCAAAAGCCCCTGTCCCTCCCTCATCAACATCCCTTGTCACAGTCACCACAGTTAACACGCTTAAATCAAGTACCCTTCAGAGCATAACATGTCTCCCTGTGACCTGTCTTCATGGAAGCCAGGTTATGACAGTGTTTGCCCTCAGCCTCGGTACTATGTGCGCATGCACCAACCGTGCGTGCAGCCTGTTGCAGTCGCTCCTGCTTGTTTTCTTAATTTGTTACTTTTTTTACTTTATACCTTACTACTTGCTTTTTTGTATTTTATCACCGATATACTGAAGCTGCGCCCTCTTTAAACATGTTAATTGAGAGAGTTCTGGTAATGTTAATATTTTATTTTTAAACAATTTCCCCTTGGGGATCAATAAAGTATTTCTGATTCTGATTCTGATTATTTGTAATTGTTGTGAGATTAAACCATTATGAAAACATTTCAATACAGCCAGGCTAACAGGCGATAACTAACCATCCAGTTTAACAATGAGAAAGCTAGCCTAGCGTAAAATCACACCATCTCCCTCCAACTCTGGCTGATTCAGGTTCAGAGACAGACGCCGAATTACTTTCCCACTTTTAGTTGTCTTTAAAAACCAAAAGTCAACTTGAAATAATGTTCAGATCTCTTATGCTGCAGCTCTGATCATTCATTTAAATAATTCTGAAATGCGGTTTGGTGCTGCACATGCCATATGCCAAGAACACAGAGAAGGAGAGAAGGAGGGCGAAGCTGCAGCCATTGCAGGCGTCTTTTTTCTGGAATTCTTCATGAATATTTAAAGCTTATTTCGAGGATAATTTAAAGTATTAGTACATGCCTGTTTAATGAAATCACAGCATTTTTCTTATTTACACAAACTATATTGTTTACAAATTCTTGGGCGGTGGATTGAATTTTAATTTCTGAACAAACAGGAATTAAAGCATTTAGCAAGGCTGCAGGTTAAATAAAAGGGATCTGATGGGAAACAAACAACAAGAGAAAATATACATAAGCCCTGCATTTAAGGCCAGAAGAAAAGAAACATGTTTGTAAGAAGCTGAATTTGTTGTAAATGAACCAAACTACCCCCCAAAAGACTCTTATCTCTATTCCTCTGTTCTATTTCATTTATTTTGATTCGTCACCTGACACCTGAATTTAGTTTTCTTTTACATAAATAAATACAAATAACCAAAATCAATACAACCAGAGCAGAGTTATGTAAAAGTTGATGGTGGCAATGCACCAAACACTCCAAGTTGATTTATTGGTATACATTAGATTGATACTGATCTGATTAAATGGATTGAGCATGTGACAGGACACCACTAATCAGCATTAAATGCAGTTTGTCTGTCTATGTGAAATGTAGTGTTGCCTCTGGCATCATCTGGATTGTAACTGTTACATGCTGAGCTGTACTCCTAATGACTTTTGACCTTTATGTGTAAAATGGGTGGAGTGCCCCTTTAAGTAAGAAAAGTTCGAGAGCACTTTGTGTCCTGTTGGAGAGGTTAGGACTGAAAGAGGTGACGCAAACACACTGAAACAGGAATACACTCCCCTGCAAGGTTTGAATAAACATGAGATCTGATTTAAGACCACAAGCTTGATGTGTGTTTGTGTCCCGCGTTCTCGTCACACTCTCTGTTTTGGATTATTTCCTCCCACAGCCTGAGTCCTCTGTGTGCTGCCGCCCCGCTGCAGGTACACTCCTCCGTCAGCCTGCATCACTGCTTCAACTTAATCTGCTTCGTCTCAGAGTGTTTTTAGAAAACAGTTTGGATGAAGGGGGAATGAAAGCCCTGCCTGTCTCTGCAGGCCCATCCCCCCACAGTAACCAGTTACTGCGTAAATTATGGGATTGGCTGCATTGTCCTTTTCACATGCTGATCTGTGATGAAACATTCACTGCTGTAAGACGATAATGTTTATGTGCCATTGAAAAGACCTCCATGAAAAAATGTATCAATGGAAAAATTACCAGCTCTAATTTCAAGAGGTTTGTGGATGGAAGCTTTGTATTGTGAATACATTTTGGCTTGATTTGAAATAGGTTTTTTTTTTTTCATAGTGATCTCAAGGGGTTTGAAATGCTGACTTTGGGTTTCTCGTCACCCTGTCTTGTCCTTGTCGGGCACCTTAACTCCCCCATCATCAATGCCATCAACCCCCCGCTTCAAAACTGCTTCTTCCCCTCTCTGAAAAATATGCAAATGTATGAAAGTAGGTTACAGACATCCCCCCGTGTTTGCTTCTCATCTGTCTGTGCCATGGGATTTGGAAAAGGGAAAGAAACATACATCCTCCTGGCTGCGGTCCACGCTGCTTCTCTCCTCCTGCACATGAGTGGATCACATCAGGACATTTAATTTCCTGACTGTGTCGACCTCACACATTCACTAACCAGGGATATATATTAAAGCAAATCGCGATTTTATTTTAAACTCTGCGAAGGCTGAAGCTGAAATGCCCCTCTTTCTTTGTGGAGGACAGTTAAGGTCAGCAGCAGGAGTCAGGATGATGCCCTCCCCTGCAGCTCAGACACGAGGAGTCTGCTGCTTATACAGATGCTCTTGAAATTTCCAGCAACTCCAGGATTAGATTTTTATTCAGCATTAAGGTTTCAGTCTGTCACTGTCATCCATATTGTGGATGCTATGTTTTATTTTATACACTGTAAAAAAAATCCTAATTTATGGAAAATAACCTAAAACTTTTCCAGTCATTTTCTGTTTTTTTTTTTTGTTTGTTTTTTTAATTGTATACAAACGCCTGTAAAAATAGCAGACAATATTTGTAAAAGGCCAGTTGTGGCTCAAGAGGTAGAGCGAGTTGTCCACTAATCACAAGATTGGTGGTTCCATCCCCGGCTCCTCCAGTCCGCATGTCCAAGTATCTTTGGGCAAGATATCGAACCCCAGATTTCTTCCAGTGTTCCATCAGTGTGTGAGTGTGTTAAAAACTGAGTAGCAGGTGGCACCTTGTATGGTGGCCTCGGCCACCAGTGTACATTGCTCAAAAAATTAAGGAAGCACTTAAATCACACATCAGCTCTTGATGAATGAATGATTCAAGTTGAAAATCTTTACTGATGTACAGTGTATAATTTGTTGAGAACAAATTGATGGAACAACAGTCAGTGGAAACCAAAATCATCAACCCATCGAGGGCTGGATTCAAAATCACACCAAAATCAAAGTAAAAAATTGAAATCATGCTGATCCAACTTTAAATTTAACACGGCAACTCAAAATGTGACTCAGGATGGATGATGTTATAACGTTCACCATGGCATCTCCAGACTCTTTCGCGCCTGGCACATGCGCTCAGTGTGAACCTGCTCTTATCTGTGAAGATAATAGGGTGGCAATGGTGGACCTGCCAATTTTGGTGTTCTCTGGTGAATGTTAATCGAGCTGTGGGGTTGTCACTTTCATTTGCACCAAAGCAGGTGAAACGGATTCACAATCACTAGTGCTTCCTAAATGGACAGACTGATATCCCTGAAGTTTAACTGACTTGGTGTTAGACTGTGACCATTAAGTGTTCCCTTAACTGTTTTGAGCAGTGTATGAATGTGTGTGTGTGTGTGTGTGTGTGTGTGTGTGTGTGTGTGTGTGTGTGTGTGTGAATGGGTTAATGTGACTCGTAATGTAAAAGTGCTTTGAGTTGTTGGAAGACTAGGAAGGCGCTATACAAGTGCATTCCATTTACCATTTTAAATAACAGCCCAGCTGTCATTTAAAATTCAAATTACTATTAATTTAATTTAATCTCAGTTTTTAAAGAAAAAATACTACATTGTTTATACAGTATTGTTTCTGCTGACTGAAGTTACAGGCAAATGTAATTAAAACTGCAAATTACAAATCTGTAGCTCATAAAAAAGGTTTATGTCGATAATAACAATTAAAGGTCTTTATTTTTATTTTATTTTATTTTAGGTAGTATGCCAAGGTAGTACATTTTAATCTCATTTTTGTACAATATTAAAAAATATATAATATAACATAAAAAACGATATTATTTATACAGCACTATGCTTTCTTAAATAACAGACAAATGTATGTAAAATTACAATAGTTGTCTGTAATTAAATCTATTTCATTATGTAAAGGCATCCATACTAACAATTTAATGTCTTTTTTTATAAATTTAAGGTAAATGTTGTTAGTTTTATATTTGTGTAATTTTACATTCAAAATATGTACCCTAATTTTATGGAAAATAATTTTAAATTTAAATTTTTAAATTATATTATATATTATATTTATACAGTATTGGTTCTACATTCTTATATCAAAGACAAATGTATGAAAAATTACATTTATTATCTAAGTTAAATATGTGGCTTATATAAAGGTTTATGTCCATACTATCAATTTAATGTCTTTCATTGTACTTATAAGGTAAATCTTATTAGTTTTATATTTCCATTTTGTGTTACATTCAAAATCTTTAACCTCATTTTACAAAAAGTAGCTACATTTTCTGATTTTTAAAACTATATAAAAATTACAGTCATTATCTGTAAATTCATGACCCAAAATGGTAATTTAAGTGTAATGACAAGTTACATTTATTTCACATTCTTACAGAATAAATACGGTATTATTTTTACAGCACTTTTATTTCTTTTTTTTTTAAATAACAGAGAAATTTATGTAAAATCATATTAATTATCTGTAATTTAAAATGTAGCTCATTATATAAAGGATTATGTCCATACTAACAATTTAATGTTTTTCTCTGTAATTTGAGGGTAAATCTTATTAGTTTTATGTTTGTACTTTTACATTCAAACACTGTTATTCTGGATTCAAATTTAACTTGTACCTTATCTTTTTTAGAAAAACAATTCAATATGCCTAATCCATGAGGAAAGAATGATATGCTTTAAGTTTCAACTTCAAGAGAACAGTGCAGCAGAAACTTTTGGCCATATATAATTTAGTGTGGGCGCACATTGATAACGATATACAGATTCTGAGCAGAATAGCACAAGTGACCATGACCATGATCACTATGCCAATCCAACCACTAGGTTTTCATTTAGGCTTACATATAGTAGTCTGTATTTTTTATTTAAAGGATCAAATGAATCAGAGGAAATTATAGGACTTCCACAGTATGCAGTCTGTCCCTGTCTCATGACCACCTTATTGCCCTGGCTGTGACCAAATACTTGTGGGTGGCAGAACTTTCTTAAAACATCGAGCTGGCAGATTGGAAAACAATCAGGAATCATCTGAGAAGGAACTGCTGTTGGCTGTTGGCTGATGGCTGTTCCATCAGTGTGTGAGTGTATGGTAGCACCTTGCATTTAAAATGGGTGAATGTGACTCGTGTGAAAAGTGCTTTGAGTGGTCACATAAGTAGAAGGGCACTATAAAGGTGCAGGTCCATTTAACATCTGTCCGTCCCATCATTATGAACACAATATCTCAAGACACCTCAAGGGAATTTCTTCAAATTTTGCGCAAATGTCCACTTGAACTCAACGATGAAGTGATTAGATTTTGGTGGTCAAGGGTCAAGGTCACTGTGACCTTTTTTGTCTTATTTTTGTGAATGGGATGTCTCAAGAACACCTCAAGGGAATTTCTTCAAATTTTAACACACACATCCTCTTGCACTGGGGAATAAACTGATTTGTCTTTTGTGGTCAAAGGTCAAAGTCAGTGTGACCTCACAAAATATGTATTTGGCCATAACTCAAGAATTCATATGTTAATTATGACAAGAATTTCACACAAATGTCTAATAGGATGAAAATGATAAAGTGATGACATTTGATATTCAAAAGGCCAAAGCTTCACTGTGACATCATAATGTTCAGCATAAACACTTTTCTGGCCATTATTTAGTGTCATATCTTAGGAACAGAAGGGGGACATTTGGTCAGATACTGAATTAGTGACACTAACTTGAAAATGTGCTGATTGTATAGATCTTCTGTGCTGTCGGGGGGAAGATGTGTGTGAGGCATTTTCACAGACATGGATGTAAACTGTAAGAGAAACTTGACTGGTGCACAGAGGCATACAACTGCAGGGTGGTAATTCTAGTTTTTTTCTCTCTTACCAAACTATGACTAGCTTACTATGACTATGCCTGCCTCCTTAACTCATCATAAAACACACTTAATTCAGACTCGACAGAGACAAAATTAAACGGATTAAAATCATCTTGGCCAGTCTTTTTAGTTGTTAAGTTAGTTAGTCCACAACTGCAGGGCGGTAATTATAGTTTTAAGCCCAAACTGAAAATGTGCAGTAGGATGGAAATGCACTTAATGAGAGCAGACCACTGTGTTGACAATGTTACTGAGGCTTCAACAAATGTAAGTAGAGATTTGCCTGCCAAATAAGTTGAACCTGACTTGCTTTTGCCACAGGGCATCACAGGGTCATCCAGTTGATCCATGCAAACACACCCGTTGATCATTCCAGTGAAAGATATATAAATATTGACTGATCATTCACCCATTGGTTGCAGAGACCATTCCAGTGTGTCAGAAGTATTGTGGGTATTTCAAGATCATGTTTTCTTATTGCTTTATCATTTCCTGTGGAAAATGCAAAAACAGGGATTCATGGCTTCAGATCAGGCTGTTCACCATGGTGGCACAACAGTAATGAAGAGAGAGATGAACAAAATCTTCATAAAGCTGTTATTTAATGCATTTGAAATGGGTTTCCATCTTATACATAAAAGAAGAGGTTATAAAAAAATAGACACAGGCAGGATGAGACTGAATCTCCTCCAGTTCTGGCTCTAATGTTTCTTTATTAATCTAGTGGCACAATTATTAAAGAAACGCATTAATGAAATTATTATGTTATTTAAATGTATGTAAATCCATATTTCATGTGATTTACATGAGCATTTAGTCGATGATAAATCTATGCAATATAATTCTGCAGTGAGTTAAAAGTCCAACTGCTTGCTGTTGTCATGCCTCCTTTCTAGCCCTTTATAATGTGACTTTAATTCAGAGTCCTTCATCTATAAACATGCATTCAACATACAACAGCAAATATGTTTTGTAGGAAACACAGTGCTTACCATGCTACATTTCCTATGATCATAAGGAAAGGTTCGTTACTGTGTCTGGCAAGTCACAGAGATTTTGATACTGAATGCTAATGTTTATTGACAATGTATTTTATTTGTTTTCTGCCCATATATCTTATCTTGCAATCCCATATCTGCTCTTTGTGACTGCAGAATTATTAAACTGTGTGAAGGGTTTGTTCAAACAGCACTTGGTAAGCACACTGAGGAATCAACATTCAATACTCTATTGCTGTTTCAAGATGGTTAATTGAATTGTCTTGTTGAGCTCACCAAAACAAAGACAAAGACAGAAAAATATTTTGCTCATAGAGCACATAATACATTGAGCATTGTAAAAACAGATAGGTTCCATCCTTAGCCAACACATTCTCAACTGCTTGGTCAGTGGTCTTTTACGCCTACATATGATGCACAAGGTATCCAGGGTATGTTTGTATAGAGATATATTGGGGCCAAATGTTTTGTACTTGAAAAAATAAAATTTGAAACTAAAACTTCAAGTTTTGATCTTGAATTTTGAAAAATACATCAAGTGCACAAAAAGTTTTTCAGGTTAAATATCATTATGATTCATTCTGGTAATTCTTTTGAATAAATTATTTATTTTCATTTTTCATTTTCATATATTTAGATATTTAAGATCCTATTTAGTGGGGGCCAAGGGAGTTTTTTTTTTTAATCCTGTTTATAATCTATCTAAAATAAAACCAATAATAGATAGAGTGTTCTTTTTTTGCAGTAGAAAGCTAAGACTTGCGTCTTCTGCTCCATAGTGTTGTCTGCTCATGATGATGTTATGCCCCAGTCTAGGGGGCTTAGGACACAACATGATGAGGCCCCATCTTCCCCAAGTCCCAAGTAGCCACAAACAAGGATTTGTTTGAATAATAATGAAAAATGGGTTATTTACAAAAAAAATAGTTAAATTCATAAAATACATAATGATATAGATAAAGCTGAGCTATAGGCTTCAGGGTGGACTAAGGCCAAAATAACAAACAAAACGGTCCTGTCTAGGAAATAAGAAATCTAACCTAACCAAACTAAGAAAAAACAAATGACAGAAAACTTACCTCCCTAACTAAGTAAACAGGAGAAAACAATAACAACAAAATTGGCAGTCCACCCTTACTACTCAAAAGAAACTAAGTTACTCAAAAAACTACAGCACTGAAGTGTGGCCAGTTGGGAGAAGAGGAAGATGAGGAATGCCTGCAGCCACCTGACATCTGCCATCTTGACCCATTATATACCAGGTGGTTCCTGGCTGCATCCAATCGCGGGCCAGGGCTTGGAACCACTCCACCAATGATGACAGGGTAACAGCACACACCTATTTGCATATGAAATTGAGAACAGAAAAAAACACAGGGCACACACACAGACACACACACACACACACACAGCAAACTGGCTGGAAAATGACTGCAGTCATAACAGACGACTTCATAATGCTACAAGCAGTTAAAAAGACAGTGAAAACATGCGGTGGCGCCAGAGGAACAGAGAAGCAGTTTGATAGGAGTGTCTGTTGCATTTTTTATGCCTCTGCCTTAGCCATAGGCATCATTTTTACGGGATGTCCATATGTCTGTCCTGTGGCTGTGGCTCAGAGCGGGTCGTTCACTAATCGGAAGGTCAACAGTTCGATCCCCGACTCCTCCTGTCCGCGTGTCAAAGTATCCTCAAGCAAGATACTGAACCCCAAATTGCTGTTCCATCGGTGTGTGAGTGTATGGTAGCATCTTGCATTTAAAATGAGTGAATGTGACTCGTAGTGTGAAATGTGCTTTGGGTGGTCGGATGACTAGAAAGGCACTATACAAGTGTAGGTCCATTTACCATCCATCCATCCATCCCATCCCTGTGAACATGATATCTCAATGCCTCATGGGAATTTCTTCAAATTTTGTACAAATGTCCACTTGGACTCAACAATGAATTGGTTAGTTTTTGGTGGTCAAAGGGCAAGGTAACTGTGACCTTGTCTGTCTCATTTCTGTGAATGCAATATCCCAAGAATGCCTTTAGGGAATTTCTGAAAATATGGCATAAATGTTAACTTGAACTGACCTGATTAGATTGTGATGGTCAATGGTCAAGGTCAGTGTGACCTTACAAAACATGTTTTTGGCCAAAACTCATGAGAATTCATATATAATTATGACAAAACTTCACACAAATGTCTAATAGGATAAGATAAGGAAATGGCATTTTATGTCCAAAAAGTCAAAGGTCAGCTTCACTGAGACATCACAATATTCTGCATAAAACACATTTCTGGCCATTACTCAACATCATATCTCAGGAACAGAAGGGGAGACATTTGGTCAGATACCTCATTGGTGACACTAATCTTGGGTGTTGACCTTGAAACTGTGCCGATTGTATAGCTCTTCTGTGCTGCCAGGGGACAATGTGTGTTTTCACAGACATGGATCTAAACTGTAAGAGAAACTTTATTGGTGCGCAGAGGCATACAACTGCTGGCTTGTTTTTTATCATACCATTTCAATTTAATTTCAAGTAATTATCATGATTTACTGACTTACATAACCTTTTAGCTTTTACGTATTTGAGATTTTAGGGTATGAAATACCAATATAGGCACTCGGGAAATATTTCTACTCTAGATAAACTATCAAAACTGCTTTGCAGTCTGCTCATGAAAATGAGCATATCTCAAAAACTAAAAAATGTACATAGTTCAAATGCCTTATGGAGTGTTAAAAATATTTTGAGCATTGCTCTACATTTAGAACAATGATCTTGTGTGTTTTTCTTTTCAAATTTGAGACATAACATTTTTGTATTTCTAAAATGTATGACACAATTTCAATACTTTTATCAGTTGCTGTAGTTTATTGACTTACATACCCTTTTTAAGTTAGGTTGTGCATATTTTAGGGAAGCATTTCAAAATACTCGACAGACCCGTGTTCTGGCAGAGTTGAAAGGGTTCAACATCTAAACAGACTGGGAGTGGGAAATACTGTATTGGTAATAAGAACAAGAATGGTGCCAGTACACACTCCTGTGGAGCCCCACTGCTGATGGTTAGTAATTAGTTGGTTAGCACCTGCATCCTCTCCAACAAAAAGTCAAGCACCAAATATAAGTGTTTGTCATGGAGCCTGGACTGAGAATAGTATTAAAAGCTGAACTGCAAGGGTTACAGGCCTCTCTGTGTTAAAATTAAAGTGGAAGCACAATTAAAGTGTATAATCAGCAGACCTGTTTGCTCTATATGCAACCTGAGATATGTCCAGGCCATCACTGGAGAGATTACATACCAGATGGTCAAGATTTCAGTGATAACAGATGTCAAAGCAACAGGTCTGTAGTCAGTCACACAGCTTGGGTTGGGTTTCTTAGGCACGATCCCAGCTGACTGAAAACATGCTGGCATCTTCTGGTGTGCAAGGAGCCAGTTAAAAATCTCAGTTAAAATAGGGGCAAGTTCATGTGCACGACATTTCAGGGGAGCAGATGATGCTGGATCAGCACCTGCAGCCTTCCTATTCTTCTGCATGTGCAGCAGGTTTCTCATCTCACGCTCCCTGGTTAAAAACAGGAGAGTAGCAGGCTCTGCTACACTTCCAGGACAAGGTTGTGGGTCTGCTTTAGTATCAAATCTGCAATAAAGTTATTAAACCCAGGCATGGGTCCACTATGTAGGGTGACATGATATTTTAAAATAAGTTGTTAACGGAAAGCCTTGTCGTGCTATATCTCTCTGCTGTCCTCAGAGCAGTAGCTTGTCTTGAAACTCAGCTTTAGCTTTTTTTACTTTTCAGTTTTGTACTTAAATATCTTATAAAGATTTTTTCTGCATTTTTCTTCCTCAACAATATTTAAACATGTCTACTTAACCATTGCTTGTTTTTATTGTAAACTAGTGATAACCTCATGAAGTTTCATGAAGCATTGTCTTCATTTTCTGGGCCCACTAGATGGCGCTTTTTGTTCAACAAAAGCTTGAAAGCACACTGAATTGCTATTCTTTGAGTCTCCCTCTTTAAACCAAGAGCGCCATCTAGTGGGCTCAGAAAAAAAAAGAAAATGCTTCATGAGGCTTCATGAGGCCATCAGTACTGTAAACCATTACAGACTAGGTCAGAGCACACAAATCTTAGACAAAAGTGGTGTAAGATGTGACCACATCAGTGTCTGGCAGTCCTCCTGCAGGACTTGATGACCTTCAGTTTCCTGTACTATTGAATGAGAAAGACAGTGTTGTGTTGTGACCCCTCCCCAAGGGAATCTCTCGCCACAGTGTGTGGAATAACAAAAACACTGATCAAGCATTTTCTCTCAGTAGCTGTAAATATGTGCTATTTCAACTGTGGCAACACTGTCCTTTAGCTGACATGGTTAAAGTCACCTTATGGCAAAAGTACTGAGACTGCCTGGATGGGAGTTTTAAAACTCCAAGATATGGCCAAATAGCTGCTGAGAGACAGCTGTAGGAGGGACGTGAGTAATCTGTAGAGCACTTTGGGTTGCCTTTAGCTATGAAATGTGCTGTAGAAATACATTACCTTGTTTAGCTTTAACCAAAGTGCTTTTGTTGCCTCACACTGATGGAGCTCACGGTGTGAGCCTAAGTCTCTAGTGTCACAGCACTAATTGTGCACCCACCATCCACCCGACCACCTCTGCACTCCTGCAAATGTAATGCTTTGTTCACTCAAAACAAATGCTCCCTCTGACCATATTCCAGGCAGGGATTATTAATCACAGTAATGGTGTATCTTTGATGAGGATATGTAACGATTTTTACACTTTGCATCAATAATATTAGATTGTTAATCACTGACCTGGGAAAAACGAAAGGGGATAAGATACCGAAAAGACTTAAACCGCTAACACCTCATATGAACCTTAGCTGAGCACAGAACAAGGACTGTTGATTGCGTCGTTCATTTTAAAGTGTCCTCACAATCAGTGACAGCTCACATATAAGCAGCAAAAACTAACCCATGTGTGTCCTTCAGAGCTGTGTTAAGCTTTATGAGTCCTAGTGTTTTCAGTGTCCATCTTTTATGAGCAGAGTTTAGAGAAAGATGTTCTCTTTAATGCTCTTTATGCTGTCTGTAGTTAAGCTTAGCCCAATGAATTAGTCTCACAGATCATGTCCATCCCTCCACATCTGTTAGCTGCAGCAGCTGCACACTATTCTCCTGTGTCTCACTCAGGACTCGTACATTCTCGTACTTGCCAGCCTTGAAGTACTTGTTGCCCTTGTTCTTTGCTGCTTGGGGCTTGAGGCTTCAAGCTTCAATGGCAAGAGATGTATTCACTTCAATCCTCCAATCTTCCACCTTTTTGACTACCAGCTCACTGTACAAATAACAGTCAGACAAACAGATAAACAGATCTGACAGTATGTAAGTAATGTAATGTAAGTTTGGTTAAATAAATGTGATATATGTTCATATTTCAGACAGAACTGTGTAATAGTTTGAGAGATGTATAAATCCCCTTCCTAACACTGACCAGGAGTTTCTCGCTCTCTTTGTGTGTGTGTGTGTGTGTGTGTGTGTGTGTGTGTGTAGGTGTGTATGTAGGTGTGTGTGTGTGTGCATGTGTGTGTCCCTGCCAGGAAGTCCTGGGGATCCTGAGGCAGCAGCTGGGATACAGTTTGTCTCCACGGCACAGAGGTGGACTGCTCTGGCATTTACACGTCCAGGAGGACACATCCAGTTCATACACTCATTGCAGGTGCATTTTCGTCTCCACTCTGTTGTCTTTTTGTGTGGCTGTGGTCCACTCAGCTGCCACAAATCTCTCTGTTTCAGGGTCTTCATTCGTCAGAGTGATACTGAAAACAAAAAAAACACTGAGCTTTGTGTTGAAGAAAGAGCTGAATTTACAAGGTCAAAATGAACAAAAGCAGTAAATGCAGTAATATTTGATGATAATATTTGATTTCATTACTGGAGCCTCTGTTTTCTGTGCCATTCAGTGCGATCTTGACTACTGCTGTTTTTCATGTCCCTGTCCAAAAATATATCTCTCTGTGTTTTCTTTGCGTCAGATCTGAGGCTTGTTGTAATCACAACTCTGGCTGTGATCACTGTCCCTGATTGACCCTGATTAAAGGTCTGTTGAAGGGCTCTGTTTGTATTGGAGGAGAGGACAGTAGTTCTCTGGATGGTGTGTGTTGTTTCAGGTTGAGTTCAGAAAGTCCAAACTAAGCAGCACGCATTCTTTGTTCAGCTACTGGTGTGACGATAGGGATGGAGTATGCTACCCACGCTTTCAGTATGTGTACTGTTTGATCTTGTGTGACTGCCATAACCAAGTTCAGGCCTGGAGTTTGTTTCATTCAGGTTTGTTTATTCAGGTGACATTGGGCGAGAGACACCAGACTACTGCAGGGCTGACATAAAGAGACAGACACCACTCACAACTATGGGCAATTTAGAGTCACCAATTAACCTAAATCGCATGTCTTTGGACTGTGGGAGGAAGCCCGAGTACTCGGAGAGAGCCCATGTGGACATGGGGAGAACATGCAAACTCTGCCCAGAAGGACGCCGCCACCCTGGGTTCAAACCAGGAACGCTCTTGCTGTGAGACGACAGTGCAAACCACTACACTACCATGCCGCCATAACCAAGTGGCTGGCACTGAGTGTGGGCTGGAGGTCCCAAGGTCAGAATGGAAGACATCTCCTAAGGTGGTTAACAATGACTGTGCTAAGATCGTGTGGGACTTCCAGATCCAGACTGAAAAACTGGTGATGGCTAACCAACCATCTGACTAACCATGGTGTTGATGGACAAACAACAGAAGAAAGCGGTGGTGATAGATGTAGCAATTCTGAGCGACAGCAACATCAGCAAGAAGAAACACAAGAAGCTCAAAAAATACCAAGGGCTGAAAGAGGAGCTAGAAAAGATGTGGGGAGTAAAGGCAACAGTGGTGAGGTCTCTGTCCAGAAGAGTGCAGTCGTAGGAACAGCTAAGATACTGCGCAGAACCCTCAAACTCCCAGGCCTCCAGTAGAGGACCCAAGCTTGAGGAGGACACACCACCAACACCCCCATGGGAGGAAGGTTGAGAGAGGGAATATCCTGACAGGTTCCTTCTCCTAATTTAATTTTTAGTGTAAACATCTGTCTATTTTAATGATCAAAGATGAGGCAACAGAAAGTCTTTTGTTGAACTTGATGAAACTGAATGAACTAATACAGTGACATGTTGTTACATCATGAGGGATTCTGAACTGCGTCTCTGTGAGATTGACACCAAAACCTTGAGTATCGTCAAAATGTCTTGAATATTTATCATCAATATTAATTAATCTTTGAATATTATCTCTCTGCTTGTCAGCACTAGAGCCACACAGTCAGATCATGTACTGACTATGGCACATTGGAATGTGCATCTTCCTAATAACAGGCTCCTTCTGCTGTGACGAATGTGAAGATGCACAGAGGGGTGGAAGGACAGGGAGTAGTGTAGGAATAAGGAATAGTACATGTAGTTTAGTCAGTTCCTTGCAGGATGGAGATGTAGAGTACAGCTGCTCCACCCACAGGCCGCTCGCTGTTACCTCAGCTTTAATTCACTGACCTCCAGCCTGTAGATGCGGGGCTGCATGCAGACAAAACTTCAGATGTTTTACAGCCTAAGCTGAAGATTTATGCTGGTAGTTAGTGTCCTTTGATTTGACTTTTTCAATAAATGCATAATCAATAAAACTGTATTGTATCTGTAAAAGAGGTGGGCCACACCGATTGGTTAGGACTGGGCTAAGTGATAAGGGAAAATAATCCAAGTGCAGTTTTTTTCAGACCAGTAGTGTTATTGGGATTGAGTATGTGATATTATCTGAATTATTTACCATACAAAAGCAATACATCCTTCTACAGTATGACCAGCACAGCATCGGATACTGTTAGCATATACACTGTTATTTTTATGTGTGCCAGGCCTGTGTGCTATGATGAAATGAGATGAATTGATGCATGGATTGATATAAATACCTTTATATAGCTATTTAACTATAAAAACCTCCAATCACAGTAGAATATATAACTTGTAGCTTTAGGCCTTGTAAACATGTAATATAACTATCATGACTTAAATTAAATCTGAAAACAGAACAACAGGCCTTGTGTGAGAAAAAAGACATATTACATCGACAAACTAAACCCTATACTGTACATTCACTATGCTCGGCCACACGCTGTGCACTGATCTGTTCTTTACCGGTGCTACGCTACTGTTACAACAGTGTAATATGTAAACATGTGGAGTGCACTTAAACCAGCCCTTTTTCAGACAGTAACACTGCCAGCATCAAAGCTTGTGCGTGGCATTATATAAGTTCTTGTCTTCATCTGCTCTTATTGCGATACGACACGTGGAGCATAGGGTGGTGGGTGTGCGCATGAAAGGCGTTTCTGACCCTCTGGTAGCACTAAAACAAAACTTGTTTTTTGTCACCGCTTTTGCAACTTGAAAACTACTTTCTTTTACATCTGAAATCAGTTTGAATTCAATTCATGGTTCAGCCTCAGTCCACATCTGATTTGTGATGTCAGGACTGGTCCAATGTATGACCCTGTTACCAACTATTATTATCTCTTATATAGTTATGTTTTATCCTGTGCTCAAATACATATTAATATAATATTTAGTCTGTTAATGCAATTTCACCATAAAAATAACATGTTCTTATTTCAGAACACAATATTGGTGAAGTCCTTCCAGATCCTGAAGAAGACATAAACCTGGTTGGTTGACTCTGCACGTCCATGTCCCTTTTACTGCATGTTTATGTTAAAATGGAACGTTAAAGAGGAACTTAAGTAAATTAGTAAAACATTCCCATGGAGTTAGTCACAAGATGGCAGGTACAAAAAAAAGAATGGTCAAAATCAAAGCAGCACAGTTCGAGATATTCTTTCTTTTAGTCCAGTTAAACTCCCAAAATACTGGCTTAGATCCTCTGCCTGACAAATGTGCACATCTTTAGAACTTCATGCCATCAAGTTTTGGACACAGGGGGTTCTGTTCAGGCTGTTTTCAAATGCTGTTTGTACATTTTCTTATGAAAAGTAATGCACCCAAAGTTTGCATATCTCACATATACATTTGAAAAGCTGGCAAAAATGCAGACTTTCTCCTGGGACTTTCCCTAGCAGACTGGTGTTCACATCCGTGTGAGCTTTGAGACATTTTAATGTACATTCTTACCATGTTTCTTTTCCTAAACCTAACCACAGTAACTTTGCTTGCTTAAACCTAACCTGTGTAACTTAATGTTATTACGTAACTGCATGTGAAGGATGTAACTTCATTCATGGGGCACTAATTCATAGGATATGAATGTTGTGTTGTGTGTATGGGTTGTTTCAAACATCATGTGACAACATGAACATTCTACATAGGTCCCTTTGTGTTTTCTGTGGGAATGTTTTTCAGTGTATGTGAATGACATCAACTGACAGGTCCAGGTCCAAGCCTGGGTCCAAGTTAACATGGACCCAGGCTGTTGCCTCGATATGTATTTCCAGTGAAACAGTTTAATTGTAATTGTAATTAATTGTATCCGAGCCCAAGCTGGGATACTGCTGGTGACCTCACTATGACATCATAAGGGTTATTTCTTAATAATTGTCAAAACTCCTACTGTTTCATTTAGCTGTTTTCACAGGCTTAATAGTACTCCAAATGACTCCTCATCATAAATAGGCCTTTTTGTGTAAAATTGATCAAACGTGCCTTTAAATCATTTGCTGATCTCAAGTCTAGAATTTAAATTTAATTTGAAATTGACTAATTACATGCAGTAGGACTGAATAATACTGTGGCCACCTAGCTTACCACCAGTATTGTTTAGCTTGTGACGTGGGGGGACCATAAATTTCAATGTCAGGACAACGTCTAATGCCAACGTCAATTTGACATAGAATACTACAGATGAAGCTGGTATTTTGTTGGTTTTTAGTTGTGTTGTTAAGTTACCAAAATCTGATGCCAAATGTCTCATGCCAATGTCATATTGATGCAGAATAATGACATTTAGTCATAAAGTATCGAGTACAAAACATCATGTATTAATATCCACACAATGTTACATGCTAACGTCATAAGACATTTAAAATGTCATTAAACCAATTTTATTTTCTATACTGATAAAAACCCAAAACCCACATCATTATTATATACAACAGCATAAGAATGGAACAAATTGAAAACAATGTTGCAGCTGGTTCTGTTGTGAGGGAGTAGGTCCCAAGAAAGGGAATGATTCTAATAGTGTGGAAGAGGTCTGATGATGTTAACCTTCAGAGAAAAACAGCAAAGGGTCACACTTTTGTAGTCTTCCAACCGCCCAAGGCTCTTTTACACTGCATGTCAAATTTACCCATTCACACACACATTTACACACTAGTGGACAAGTATACAATACATGGTGCCTCCTGCTACTCATTAACAATTTACATGCTCTCAAACACCGATGGAACAGCCATCGGGTGCAATTTGGGGTTCAGTATATTGCCCAAGCCCTCTTTGACATGCAGACTGGAGGAGCTGGGGATTGAACCGCCGATTCAATTTTTGGATGACCCTCTCTACGTCTAAGCCACAGTCGCAAGTTGGGAAAATCAATTGACTCAATCTGTCATATTAAGGATGCACTATGTCTGAATTATTTGTCTCCTGATGAGGCCTCCTCCAGGTCTGAACATACTAAAGACAGATAGTCTCTGAATCTGCGCAGCACTGGGGGACTGCATTCTTACAGTTTGTAAGCCACTTGATGAGGGATCATCCATCTGCAGTCTGTCCACATCCATGTCTAGTATTTAACTGAGAAAACTTGGCTTCTATTATAAGAAGCAGCTTGTGAAGATGTTAATGCTGTGATGTGCTGTAGCCAGATGTCCCTGTGAGAGAAGCCTAGACAGTATTCCCCTCCTGCAGTGTGTAGAGGACACTGTGCAGGTCTAACTGACAATAAGTGCATTCAGGAAAGGATTCTCATGTTTACACTGATGCATGTAACATGTGGAGAGTCAGCGACTAAGTATGAGAACACTATCTGAAGGCTGATCAGGTCTCCTGCCTACCAGTTATATATTTATACCCTTGTGTTTAGTGTCAGGGTTATATTTTTTTCTCATTTCAGACCTGCTGCCTTGTCATAGAGGGAAAAGCACAGGTGTAACTGATAACATTAATGATGTCTCTGCTGAGCACAGTACCAGGGCTCTGGAGTTGAATATATAAACTGACCGCAACCGTTGTTAATCTCATTAGTTCTACCTGTGCCTCTGTTCCAAATGTCTGCTGTGAGAAAGCTGTGTTTCCCCAAGGGCATCATTAAAGTTTCATCTTGATTTCTCTGGTAATAATAATCATCATAATACCTGGGTAATGAGGGAAGGGCACCTACTCAGCTGTGTGCTATCACTGTAGCCCACAGGGGGGCAGTGCTGACTCTCAAACTGTCACAGGATCCTCTCAGCTGTCAGCAAACTCTACTTCTCCAAATTATGTATGAATGCAACCATCCATGTATCCCTATTTTATTACAGACTCCTTCACAATGTACAGAAAACAGCAAGAAACATTCTCAGGGTTAGAATTAAATTATCATACTGCACATGTTAAAAAACAAAACCCTATGGCCTTGCCGTATGCCATGTTTTATTTTTTTGTTTGTGTGTTTAATATAACACTAGGAGTCACAGATGTGTGATATGTCTCAGATATGAGTAAGCTCTACCAGAGCCGCTAAAGACAAGTTTATCTCTTTTTTGGTACATTTTTCAACAAAAGCATGTATCATCTAATAGACTATTTATATATTTTTTAAATATTTTGACATCTTGTGTTATGTGCCATGCAGTTTACTGGGTTGACTGTTAAAAGTCTGTTAAGAGTCCTCCATTGGAGATTTCATCAGTGCGTATTCAACATTTTTATGTTGTCTGTCTGTATGTCTGTATGTATGTACATCCTCCATCCATCCCATCCTTGTGAGTACAATATCTCAGAAACTCAAGGGAATTTTTTCAAATTTGGCACAAACGTTCTCTTGGACTCAGCGATGAACTGATTCGATTTCAGTGCTCAAAGGTCAGCGTCAGTATGACTGTGCATCTCTCTCATTTTTATGAATGCAATATCTCAAGAGCACCTTACAGTATTTCTTCAAATTTGGCACAAACATTCTCTTGGACTCAACAATGAACTGATTGGATTTCAGTGGTCAAAGGTCACTATGACCTTGCATCTGCCTCATTCTCATGAACGCGATATCTCAAAAACACCTAAAGGTCAAAGGTCCAGGTCAGTGTGACCACTCAAATTCCGTTTTTGGCCATAACTCAATAAAATCATATAATAATTACGACAAAACTTCACACAAATTTCTAATAGGGTAAAAATAATGAAGTGATGACATTTTATTCCTAAAAGGTCAAAGGTCAGCTTCACTGTTACATCATAATGTTAAGCATAACACACATAACACTTTTCTGGCCATTATTTAGTGCCATATCTCAGGAACAGAAGGGAAGACATTTGGTCAGATACTGAATTAGTGACACTAATTTAGAAACTGTGCTGATTGTATAGATCACACTTCATTCAGACTCGACAGAAACAAAATTAAACTGATTAAAACCATCTTGGTCAGTCTGTTTAGTTGTTAAGTTAGTTAGCCCACTGTTCCAACACTGCTGTTTTCCCTGCGGTCTCTCTGCTCTCCATGTGCTGTTGTGGCTTTTACAGTCAGTCCTGTAACATTATCCCCACCTCTTGCAGTCAGCTCAGCTGCCTGTTGCACCAGACTGACCTCTGGTGGTGCATAATGTGTACTATATGTAGAACATTCTCAATACAGCCTCTCCAGTGTAAGGCTTATAGGAAGATGGGCATTTGTATTTTGACCAAAGTCAATTGCTTTTAAATACCCTGGGATACTGCAATACCGTGACACTGCCCAAGCCAACTGTGAACTTTGCTGCTGAAGTGAGCAGTATAGTCTCAAGGTTTTCAAAAGCCTTCTCACTTAAGAGCATTTAGATGAAAAACACAACATTAAAGTTGCATTCACTGATTTTGTCCACTTGGGGGCAGCAAAACAACCAAAAGCTGTTATTGCAAACACGAGGTTTTAACTGGTAAATTCTCCACTTTCCTCTGCCTGTTGCTACTGCTAAACTGAAACAGTACAGTTGAGGGTCATCAAACCAAAGCAATGAGTTAAAAAAAATATTGGATAAAAAAAAAAAAAAAAAGGTTAAGCTGATTATGGAACATAGTGCAGGAAGGCTGGTTTAAGGTTTATTAGTAACCAAAGTGGTCTGTAAACCCTGAAACAGGATTTTAGAACTCTGGAAAGTGATCACAGTAATCCACCATGTGGACCATCTCTATATAAATGCATGCACATATTAGATTGGCTAACGTAAGTTGAACTATGGCCCACCATGTCAGCTCAAGGGGCTCATTCTTTCCCCACCCAATGTCTTATACTTTAATTCAGGGGTCTCATTTATCAAACAATGCGTAGGATTCATACAAAAAAATGTATGTATGGACAAAAGCTTAAAATGGCATGAGCCAAAAAATTTTAGACAACCATCTGTGTCGGCAATTTCCCATCTCAAAATTTCGTAAGCATGTGTCAAAGTTTCTCCCATCAAGGCTGTTTGTTCATTACAGGTATACAGTTATTTTCGAGGAAACCTTGACATCTTTGTTTCACTGAATTTGTCGCCACCTGTGGAAAGACTTGATTTGAAGTCAGTTAACTAAGTAACATTTCCTTTCATGTTCCTGCTCTGTTTTCCAGTGTGTAGCACTTTTACAGCTAAACTCTTGTCTCATGTAGTGCCACATGCATATTCAAAAGGCACTTTTTGGTATTTTTTCAAGAGTGCTTGCTTGCCAAGTTTGTCATAGCCCAGAGTGTGAGTGTGAGTGTGCGTATGTGATTTGAGAGAGGGGGTGAGAAGAGAGAGGAGAGGGACACCAGAGAGACACAGAGGAGGGAGGAGGAGGAGACCAGGAGACACCCCAGCCTATTTATCTGACAGCCATTTACCACAGCGAGCCAATGTGCCAACAGCTCTCTGCCTGCTTCATGGTAGACTAGATGCCCCTCCCCCTGCCTTCCCCTGCCTCCCCTCTTCTGTTCAAAGTTGTATAGGCACACTCTGTGTCTATACTTAGCATTAGGGTGAGAGTGAGGAACACATCAGAGCCTGCAGGGTAGCTGAGGGGACAGATTAGCTTCTGTGAGGCCGAGCCATGGCTCTGCTGCTGGACAACTCTCACACCACAGCAGCCTACTACTGCCTGATCCGCCGCAGGTGCAAGAGGAGGAGGAAGAAACGCTCCGAGCGCAAAGGTATACCCCTGTACTGTACCTGCTGCTCTACTCTGCCGTCTTTCACTCTGTGTGTGTGTTAAAAGACCAGTCAGATTCTGAGTTTGGAACAACGCTGGTGTTTAGAGGATTGTGTTAGTTTTGCTTCATGGACTAGTATTGTTTTATTGTCAGATGATCCCTGAGCTGGTTGTTGTCCTGTACTTTATGTTGTGATGATTTCTGTGCTCTATGTAAATGTACCGGTTAGAACAAAGCAAAACTCTGAAGCATCTGACATTGAATTTCTCATCTCACTGGTTACTGGTTTGCTTTTTACTTGTTTATATTGGTTAGATTTTAAATTTAGATTTTAATATAGAATTATATTCTATGACAACTTTTTCATGGAAATATAAAGATAATAGATTTAAAGTGTAAATGATGCCTGATTCTTGTGGTTAATCACATGTTTTAATCACAACTCAATGTACCTCTGGCATGACCCTAGGATGATACAAATGCTTCTGAAACAACACACCATAAAAATAAAGATGCAAAAAGAATTTTAAGATTTTATCATTTTCTTCTTTATACCAGAAAATAGTTTTATTTTCCTAGTTAATTCAGAGAAAAAAGAGTGAAAATCTAAAATTAAAACAGACAAAGATCAAAGCGTATTGTACTGATATTAGACTATATATATATTTAGTACATATTATTTTTTAAGTTTGTTCGTTTGGTCTGAGATGTCCACAATCAGCATGGATTTTTCTCCATTTTGGTAAAAATAAAAGACACAGACATCACTTTTAATGGACAAGAGCTACATGCATCACTTCAAATTAAAATATTTTACAGATATAATGTTAGTTTTTAAGATATGTCAATACAGTAAAAATGACAGTTGTAAAAAAGTCATGTTATATGCAGCTCAGTATCTGTAGAACCAGATAAGCTGTGCTTATCACAGTTTTTATCACTGTCATCCTGGATTCAACATTCAATTGAAAATGTATAAAAAAAAGCAGCATGTCATACTGGCATGTTTATAATCAGAATACTTTGTATTTTGTGGTAATAATATTTTTTTTTCTGTAAGAAATGTTACCATGTCTTTACTCATCTGTAAAAAAAAAATCTTTCATCATATTCATTTACATCATTCTTCTCAGTCAGCACTCTAACACTAAACCAAAACATGTGATTAAAACGTCGCCACAAATACAGTAGGACACACGCTAAAAGTCATTTTCTGCCACTAGTACATGTCCTTGTCATTGTTGGTGACAATGATGAGGACATTTTATTTCCTAGCTGAGAACATACTTCTGATTTAAGTATTTTCCTCTGATCTCAATCTTAATATTTAGTCAGATTAAAATGTATTTTTGTTTCATAATACAGCTGCATACTAACTTTTTAAATTAAGTGGGACATTTGTTGACAAAAGTGGAGCTGCGAATATTTAAAGTAAAGCCTGCATCACATTTGTTGTGATATAGTATACTACTGTAGCATTGGTATTATGATTGTGGATTTGCTGTGATCAAGAGTTTTGGACAGGATTTGGACAGCTGCTTCTCAGCTTAAAAAAATACTGAAGTTCTTCTGTAGTTTTCAACTAATAGCAGCATGTTAAAGATGTGCTGCTCCACCTGAGCAATGCTGTATAATTAGTCCTGTGTGCTGCTCTGTGGTTTACTAGATTTCTATGTTATGTCTTAAACAGTTTCAGAGTTTAATGGAGTGTAATGAAGGCATACTTGCATTGCAATTACTCACAATGAACAAGTGACTGGAACTGGATCAGGATTTTAGAGCAGACACTGGTTGAATGATTGATTGATTGGTCCTGAGGCTGATCTTGTAGATCAAATAGAGACGTTGGTGTTTAAAACTTTACCTAGATGAATTTGTAATCTACCTGCCACCCAAGTGACTTCCTAAAGAAACTACCCTTTGGGTAAAGAGTTTGTTTAAAATAATTATCTTCCACCTTTGTGTAATTACCTCTATCCTTTATTAGTACTATACTGTATTGTTGAATGACTTATGGACGTATCCCTAGTGTGTCGATGGTTAGGCAGTTTAGCTGAGCAAATTTGTTTTTTTGTCATGGAGATGGAGGTAAAAGGGAACACTCAGCACTGTAAACCCCAATCCATCCATGACACAAAATTTTAATATATAGTCTAGATAAATGCCCCAGATTATGAAAATGACATAGAAATTTCTGTTTACTTAACACAAAAACTCTTGTGAACTTGACATTTTTTTTTTTTTATGTTTAGTAAATATTTTTTGAGTTTTTAGTTAATTTGATTAAAATTTATAAAGCCATTTTCACCTAATCAGTTAAAGGCTAATAAACAATACTGGCACTTAAAATGCTGGGGTGAGTTGGGGCTAAATGTGTGGAGTTTCCCAGCATGTCACAAGACAATGTATTTAAGGCCATATGCAAAAGAAAACTGTCTTTAAATGTGTCCAAAATCACTCAAGTTACCCATTAGGCAGTGATTAATGTTTATGTATATCGCAATGGTTCTAGTTGGTTACACTTAAGGCTGTGGTAAAAGGCATTTGGCACACACAGTTAGTGACCTCCTGCCTGTGTGGATGTTGGAGCGTCTAACATAAAGTTGTGCTGAGGTAAAATAAGAGCATTTCCCAATTAAGAAGTAATTTATTTGCCTTGTTTTAGCTATCAAGAAACCTAAGCTGGCTACAATATATTTTTATAGATCAATGAAAATTTTAAAAAATGGTTATAAAGTTTGTACTCAATGTTTTTGTGTTCACATGACATAGAGTTATGTTAAACTGACATACAATTCCTGTCAGACAAGAGTCATTTTTTTTAAATTTTAGGTTACTGTATTGTACTAAACTAAAAGCTTTGAGTGTAAGCTGTTTTCAAAAAGATTTTAAATTAAGTGAGTGAATTGGGGTCAAATATTTGATGCCCAACATCTCAGACCTGCACAGATAGACCCTCATTCCAAACTGATAAAAATAAAAAAAATATGAAGCACAAAGATATTGGACTTTTATTTAAATTCTGAAGTTTAAATGAGAGGGAGAGAGAGAGGATTAGCTTCAACACTTCAAAGTATTCAGACATCACCAACCAGTAATCACATGCTTTATTTAGAGTGCAAATGCGTGTGTTCAGGGAAAAACACACTAAAATATGCATAGTGTTATGGCAGAATGCTAATGTAAACATAATTCTACTAACAAAAAAGTTTCCCCTACCTCTCCAACCAATAGTTGTACTGTGCTTCTTTACTTTATCCGTAGTGACAGAAGCCCTGCTGCTCCCTGCAGTCCCAGGAGTATTAAATAAAGGATCCATGTATCAAGAGAACACCTCTTTTTACATGGAGGCCAGAGAGTCAGTCAGAGTGGGAGGTGCTGAGAGAAACTCACTCTATGATGATGCTGTACAAACTGCTACACAAAATTGACACTTAGTGGTATTATTTTAAAGTACAGGGCTAAAACTATATCACATTCATACAACAAATGGTCTATAACTGCTGCACAGCAGCAGAAATGACAGTAAGCATACGATTCTGGCTGTTGCTGACTGGGTTGAACTCTCTCCAGGGCCTGTCTAAAAGGAAGATTAATGTCCTGACCTCTTTTATGTTTTCATTCAGAAGGGCACTTGGAAAAACCTCTGTGTTCTCACATGATGAAAAAACTCCTTCTGCTGCATTGTGCAAAAGGACAATACACTAAGGACTAATATAAAATAACAGTCTGAACTATTTAAACAAAATAAAACCTGTATTCTGTCACAAACACATAGATGCCCCAGTAAAAAGAGAGAAGTGATATATATAAGTTAACCTTTTTATCATAAACAAATTCACATAATGTAAGCCTGTAAGAGTGCCGCAGCACCCTCAGCACCCCATCTTACCCATGTCCAGAAACTGTGGACCCTCACTGCACCCACTGATTCCAACTTTGTTCAAAGCTTTGCTCACTATTAATTACAACAGCAGCATTTTATTTGTAAAGCACTTTGACATTTAAAGGAAACAGGAAAAGTATGCACAATGTGACGAATTATGTACCTTCACATACCTTCTTTAGCTGTTCCTAGTGATGGCCTCATGAAGCATTTTCTTTATTTTCTAAGCCCACTAGATGCTGCTTTTTGTTCAAGAAAAGCTTGAAAGCACACTGAATTACTATTCTTTGAGCCTCTCAACCAAGAGCACCATCTAGTGGGCTCAGAAAATAAAGAAAATGCTTCATGAGGCTTTATGAGGCCATCACTAGCTGTTGCCCTAAAGCTTCAAAAGGCTCCACATAGGGCTTGGTGATATGGCTTAAAAATAATACCACAATATTTTTAGGGCTATATTGCGGTAATTGGAAATCTCCACTACTGTGGACAACTAAAATACAAAAATATTAAAGTAGCTACTGTCACAATAAAGTTAAATAACACACAGAAGTAATAACATTATGACGGTAAATAAAGAATTCTTATACTTAAATGAATCAAAATAGAACCACTGGTGCTTTTATTTTGAAGCACCTGGCTCGTCCCAGACCAGAAGTGTTAATGTTTTTGCAATGAACTTGAAGCTTCCTATCAACAGTTAGATGTCAGCAGTTAGCAGTGAGTTACACTGTAGGCTGGAAACACGCTAACAGCACTCCAGTTAATATATTAATCGTCTTTGCAAGTCAACGTGGTGCTCCATGGTTGCAAAATTTGAGTAAATAGACACACACTGGGGCCCTGCAGATCACACTATCGCTAAAGTCATCAAGGTAAATTGTAACTGTGGTGCAGTTGAATGTGATGATTTATTAACTGTAATCTGGAAAAAAAAACTGTCATCTGTCCAGATATTATATTATTAATGTTTGCAAGTTGCACTGGTGCTCCATGGTTGCAAAATGCAACTAAATAGTCACAGTCTGGGCTTCCCTACTTCCTACCTTCTTATTCCCTCTGCTTGGACCATACCCATTTTCAAACTCGACCTTTGATTTCAACTGCACATTTGTAAAATTTCGTGACTGCATTTTGCATAATTGTGATGTCATCATAGCGACCACATCTGTCTGCAAAAAGATGGACAGACAAACAGACAAAATACTTAAAACGATTTCTGTAGTAGCTCCCACTACAACAGGTATTATTACTACCACAGTTTACCATGGTCATACACATACGCACACACACACACACACACACACACACACACACACACACACACACATAAAAACAATACCAGCCGTGGTGACACTTGTTGTTGTTGTTGTTGTTGTCATTGTTTGTCATGAGGGGGTTAATTCATCCAGAAAGAACACAGTCTACAAATGTTTAGTTGTGTTTTACTTTTGCTCAGATGTCTGTACTGTCTCATCAAAGTGTTATTATGGTCTAACTCTGCCTGATATTTTTTAAAATGAATCAGTTAATAAGAAAAGCATTTGGGCATTTTGCAGAAGTATTACTGAGTAAATGTCAGGCATGTATGTATTTAGTCTTGTTGTAGCTTGAGCATGTGGTTGCTCTTGAGATACAGTCCCGAGGCACAGACCACCACTACAGCTCTGCTGAACTCTGTTCCATCCTGCTTCATTTGCTCTGTGCATGATTGCAAACGTCTGCTAATATTTTCACTGGCTGCAAAAGTCAAGTGCACTTAATCCTCACATTAATTCAAATTCCAGCTATTGCCACAAAAAGCCAAAGCAGCAGGTGCACTGTGATTTTTCATATTTTTATCCCATTTGGGAATATTCAATTTAGCCTAACAGTAATTCATGGAGAGTGTGGTAAACAGTATTAATGTGATAAAAAAAATGGAGCCATTGTACATACTTTGCATGCGGGGCGGGTTAGAAGCCCATCATTTCCGTGTCCCTGCTAAGCGGGGTGTTGTGAGATGAACTGAAGTGTGAGTTTAATCTACTGGGAGCAAAAGTGAATTTCAGACGAGTTATAAGCCGATGTGCTCTGTGAGGCGTGTACGGCACGCTGCCGCTAAGGGATGTGTCTGTCGGCCCAAAACCACAGCCGCAGATCGCTGTCTGGCAAACAGCCGGCACCTTGTGATGTGGAGGAGTTGATACTGCCCCCCTCCTCCCTCCGCCCTGCAACCAGGGTTTGGCCTGAAGCTCTGCTGATAACTCAGACTCCCCTAAGGGCTCAGGGGTGATGCTCACTGCTGATGGCTCCTTCAACCAAACTGTCCATCAAAACGCCCCATCAGACAGGTAGAAAAGGAGGCATCACTACAGCATGACGGGCAGACTTGTATATCACTTTAACTAATATTGACCTTTAATTTGAGGCAGATTTAATACTGAGATTGTATTTGAAATACACTCATGCTATCAGTTTATATCAGATAAGCAGAGAGAAAATCAGCCTATCAGCAATTAATTAAGAGGAACCATATTTGCTCACGTAAAATGTTCCTGTCAGGTGTCAGATCCTCTGCATCAGTAGGAAATAATGCATCAAAATGGATCATGAAGATTGAACAAGGATTTATTCACTGTAAGCTGAAAACAAATGAACAGCTCTCTAGCTCTCTATTAATAGTATTTGCAAGTCCCACTGGTGCTCCATATTCGCAAAATTTGAGTGAATAGTCCTGAAAGAACCCTGCAGAAAAAAAAAAACTCAAACACTTCATCTGCTAACACTATTGTTAAACTAATTAAATTAACCTGCTACTGTGGCACTATTAAACATGATGATAACTGTAATCTGGAAACAAACTAACAGCTTCCTGGTTTTTGTATTAATAATGCTTGCACTGGTGCTCCATGGTTGCAAAATGCGACTAAAAAGTTGCAGTCTGGAGCCCCTTTGTGCGGCTTGTCCAAAAACATTTTTGAGTTCTCCATCTTATATTGTTATGGTGCACCAGACTCATTAGTTTCCTCTGAGGCTGGAGGATGTACAGCCACAAAAATGACACTCAAAATGGTCAGTAAAATATAAAAGTAGCTGCAGTCACATGAACCAGTTTTCTCTGATGATTCCTTACAAATCTAGTTACATGACAGTTGCTGAAAGGAATACCTTATCCACAAATAGACCATTCTTTATAAGAATTAGTGACCCTTTGCTCAAATGAATTTGCAGAGAGAACTTTTTGTGTTCTTCTTACACGCCTCTGGTTCAGGCATCTGCTCAAAAATTACCCACCCAAAAACATGTGAACTGGATTCACATGACTTGAGTCAGGCTCCAGTAGAAAATTTAATCACTTGAGACTTGCTTTACTGACCTCATTTAAGACTCGACTTGATTTTGACTTGGTATGACTTTAGACTTGAATTGAGACAGAAGACTTTCTTTTCTTTTTTTTTATTTAATATTTGCATTTTTGTAGATAATGAGAAGTTATGTATTGTTTTTTAAACATGACAATGCATACCTCACAGGGTGAAGGACCCCACAATTATGAAAGCTTTGTCAGCTCTCCTTAGAGGAATGGCAGTATGTACAGTTGGATCATGGGCCTCGTTGTGTTCTTTCATTTGGTTCTATCTGCGTGATACATGTGCGTTTTCTCTAACTCATTCAGCACTGAACGTGCTCAACAACCAGTGTCACTCTGTCAGCTCTTGGCATGTTACGCACACACAGTCATCACTGTAGAGAGCTGGTACATGTGCTGCAAGCTGTCATATGCTCAGGCCCTCTTCTAACTTATTTGCACAAGGTTTTGGGACTGCCACAGTACGTAAATGACCGTCCCTGCCTGCTCCCCAAACATAAGTTTAGTGTGTTTAAGTGTGTGTACGTGCACTTTGTGACATTCTCCTTTCACACTACCGTGGCTCAGTGAGTTATTTTGCCCTCCTGTTCGTGCTCTGATCATGTTTTGGGAATTTCTTCCTGGCTCTCTCACAGCAGCAGGTATGTTCCATGAGTGGAGTGTCTTTTACACCGACCATTCAGCAGAGCTTGGGGCAGGAGAGTATTTGTTCAACTATTTAAACCCTCTGCTGTAGTAAAAGTAATAATACAACATTGGAAAAATGCTTTGTTACAAGAAAAAGCCCTGTAAGCCCAGTAAAAGTGCATAAGCATAATCATAAAAGTGTACTGAAAGTATTAAAGGTAAAAATGCTATGTATGTACTGAGACCAATGTCCCTTCTACTATTATATATGATCTCAGTAGATGACTCTGACTCATGCATTAATGTAAAAGCAGGATTTTTTGCTGTTGTTGGTTGAGTTGTAGATAATTTTGAACTATTACCTAACAAGTATTTTAATTATGGATTAATCTGCTGATTATTTTCCGCATTATTTGCTAAATTATTTGATTTGTAAAAATAGTAACAATAAAAA
This sequence comes from Cephalopholis sonnerati, assembly GCA_019142605.1. NCBI lineage: Eukaryota > Metazoa > Chordata > Actinopteri > Perciformes > Serranidae > Cephalopholis > Cephalopholis sonnerati. Next base: position 21,265,090 of record JAGQAX010000024.1, read on the forward strand.
TAGTTATAGTGACATTCTAATCAATAAAAAAGTCAGGCATGGCTTTGGGAGTTTTTGACATCTGCCACACACAGTCTTTAAATCTAGAAGATTCTGCAGGGCATGCAGGTAAATTTTGAATGTTGTCCTGCTGGAGAGTCTACAGATATCTCTTCCTCATTGTCCTGGGGAAAGGCAGCAGATTCATGTCAAGAATTTCTTGATACATGGCCACATTCATCTTTCCTTTGATCAACTGCATATTGTCTGTTCCTAATCTCTGTAAATATATCTACATATAAAAGCAGAATCTACAGGCAACCATAAAAACATTTGGTATTGAAAACGTTTCCATTTGTAGTCTGTTTTTTAGTTGACCAATCACATTTGAGTGGGCTTTGGTTGCATGCAGGTAAACAGTCTGTGTGGAGAGCAAAAGAGGCGAAACACATTTGCAGAAATGAAATCTCAGAACCCATCCGTTATTGTCTGATGACAATTTAGCTTTTTATTAGCTTTTATTTTAATTTATCTGCATTCATCTGTTATCATGATATCTGCTAGCTACACCGGAACCCTGGTGAAAAATATTGTCCATTGCGCCCAGAGGCTATATTGTCATTGGACTGATAGCTGATGGGTTCCTTCAGTGTAGAAATTGTATTTTTAGAGTCAAATGCCTTTTCTTGTCCAAACACAGAGTAGCATAATGTTGCCGAAAAGACTTTTATCTTGCCTGACCACATTACATTTCTCAGTAATGTTCAGGCTTCTCCAAGTGTTGTGTAGCAAACTTCAAACAACCTCCAACAGGCCCTTTATTCAGGAATGGAGTGTTCTGGGGTGATCATGCATGGAGACTGTGGTGGTGGAGTGCATCCCCTATTGTTTTCTGTTGATGGCCAGGGCTGGGGCGATTCATTCATTCATGCATTTATTCATTTATTTGTCTTAGGTCCATACCCAGCAAACAAAGTCACAATAAAAAATTATAATACACATTCCATGATCAAAAAGGATAAGGGAGATGAAAACAATCTTATTTTACACCCCTCTCTTAAAACATAAATAAATAAGAAATAGATGGTCTGTCAGTTACAGTTAATAACAAATACCTACAGTAATTTAAAAAGGAAACATAAATAATAAAACAGAAGAAACGGAAGCCATACACAATGTCCCCTTCAACAACGGAACATCTCCTACATGTCTACTCCATATAGTCCAATTATTTTTCCTTTACACATTTTCTTAAACTGAAAAATAGTTAGAAAACTCTTCAAATCATTCTCTAAATAATTCCACAGTATAACACCTGTTTTAATGTGATCCATGCAAACTGGTGCTTAAAGTGAAATTTTCTCCTATAATTGTCATCCTCTGAAATAAAGACAAACTTTTGTTAATATTCTGGTAACATTATGCAATTTGCTCTATACATAATTAACAGTGTCCATAACTAAACTAAGTCTTTAGGTTTTAATAGTCCTGACTTGATAAACAACTCTGTTGGTGTGTTCTCTTGGATCTACTTTATAAATGACTCTTTTTTGTAATATAACCAATGGCTTTGTATTACTCATGTATGTGTTGCCCCCGGACCTCCCCACAATAACTAGTATGGTAGGTAGTAGTATGGCAGAATAAGTGAACAGTACAAAATTCTCATTATCTCATGATCTAACACATACTTTGCTTTGTTCAAAACAAAAATATTCTTGGACACCTTTGTCTTTACATATTCTGTTTGAGATTTCCATGACAGTTTATCATCCATTATCACACCAAAAACTCTGAACTGAGACACTCTCAAAAACTGCAAACTCCATCTATAGACAGTGGAACCATTTAATCATTTTGCAAAAATCATAACGTAGTTTTATTCACATTTAAAGGACAACTTGTTGTCATCAAAATATCTCTTCAGTTTATCCATTTCATTTGTAAAACTGCTAACACTTCAAATCATCTCCAGAAGTAAAACAAATGGTGTCATCTACAAACAACACACATTGCAATATATTTGACATTTCACATATGTTTCCTAATTTACAAAATAAAAAAGTCTGGGCCCCAAATAAGGGCCTTGTGGGACTACACGTTTAATTTTCAATAACTCAGATGTACCACCAGCAAACTGTACATATTGTTTTCTGTTATCTAAATAACTTATTAGCCAGTTTGGAACTACTCCTCTCACCCCATATTTGTATACTTTAGAAATCAAGATGGCTTGATCTATAGTATGGAATGCTTTCTCGAGATCCATAAATACAACAATTGTGTGTTTCTTGCATTTTATCGCTGCTGTAAATTCTTCCGTTATTTTCATTCAAGAAACATAGACTGCAGCTTTTTACTTTCCCTATTCCAACTACCCTGTCATCAAGATTTTTTTAGAATTTGCAAGATTAGGTCCAACAATTGACATCATTGATTACAGAAATATGTCAATTTGCAAAATGTGCATCGCAGAGCAAGCTGCAGCTCATGGCTACTGTTTAAATGGCTTATCACAGGAGTAACTTTACAACTTCTCTGCACAAAAACCGAAGGAAAAGCATCCCAGAGCGTTTGTGAAAGTGCCAGCACACAGCACTGTCCTGTTTACTTGTTGTCTCAATCTAAACATGATATATTAGGATTCTGTTTGTAGTAGTCACTTAAACTGTCTGCACCTTGCTAACATTTCTGTATGTGTCACCTAACATTGTTATTTGGCCAGATAACGTTGAATTTTTTTAGGTCACTTGAGATGACTATGTTTTATCTTAGCAATGTATGACGCAGTAACACTTTCATCTGCTCCATTGATTTAGACAGTTAAATGGTTATCTAAACATGTGAGTCCTAATGTTTTGGGAGAAAGAGTTGGCAGTGGAAGGGGTGATCCTTCTTTTCACTGAGTATGCAAAATTTGCGGTCCACAGGTGAGGCCTGGTGAACCCCCCGACACACAGACAGACACAGTCACGCCTTAATCCCTTTTCAGAATGGAGTAAAGACAACAGCTGAAAGAAGTCCTTTTGTGGCATTGACTTAAATCACCACACTATTTACAGTCTATACACAGACTCACACACAGAATCACACTGTGATTCCAGAGTGTATCACCACACACTCAGCTACAATAATATGAATAGTGTTATTTACAGATAAGTGAGCTTTGAGTAAGCACCTGTTGGTTTGAATTCAGACACAATGTCCTGACAGTGAAAATCACCAACACGTGCAAACTGATGCTACCATTGTCCCCTGTCTCCCCCACTATTCAATCAAATGATTCTGTTTTCATTTCCTCAAGTAACGTGAAGAATTTTCACTCCACAACATGGTGTTGGGACCTGGCCTGGTAACAGGCCTCCAATTAAAGTATCAAAATGGCTATAAAAATAATAAATAATTATTATTAATAATGATTAATTATGTCAAATAATGTGCCTTCATTTACATTAAATCACCTCATGGGTGAGCTCTTGACATAGCAGAGGATGACCATTCACTCTTGTGCAATATTAAACAGACAGCAGATATGATTCCAAATGTATCAGTTCACAAAGAAAGCAAAGCAATACAAAACACACAAATTCTAACTAGTCATATATATGCGTACGTGTTGCAAAAGGGTCTTAGTTAGTGCAGAGGATGTTTACAACCATGAGGCGGTAATTCTAGTTCTTAGTTATACCTTTTCCTGTGCCATTCCACTTTATATGGATTGAAATGTTACAATTTCTGTGCAGTTTATTGAATTAATACAATGTCTTGTCTACATGTCATGTGAATAGCTGCATTGGAGGCATGCTTCATTGAAAAATGTTGACATCGGGAATACTTACTTCTCCCAGTGTACATGACAGAATGTATCTGTTGAACAGACTCTGGGTGTCTGCCCTTTGGATGACATATAATTTTCTTTGGTGGGACCCAGTTTAGACTTAAATATAATGCTTTCCTTATTCAGATTAAGTTTTAGATCTAACTGATTGATGAACAGTTGAAGGAAAACATCATCTTTATAAGAAGTGAGTGACTGTGTATCCTCAAAGACATTGTCTATAACCCCAGATTCTTCACCAAGAACACGGAACATGAAACATGTATTAAAACTTTTTCTTTTTTTTTTTTAAATCAGAGAAATCAGTGGGTTTGACTCAACAGTGTATGAAACCTGCAATTAAATCTGCCAAGTCATGGGGAAACACTGCACAAGACCTTCAGTCTCATAAGTAAATTATGGTTTAGATTTGTGGCACATCTTAGGGCCATGTCTTTGGTCCATAAAATCAGCAAAAACAAAGCACTCCAAACACTGTATCTGTGTTACCGTGTGTCCTCCTTTAAGAAGCTTAGGCACAATAAATAAGTGATTGTCAATGGAATCACACTAAATGGCATAATCATTAATGTGCTAACTGTCAAAGTTCATCCCAGCTGAGAACATGGACAGCAACTGTCAAGCATTCAGTGACATGCCCTGCTTGTTAGGCATCAGCAGACAGCACCAGCCTTCCACCCTCCACCTCCACCTGCCTGTCCATCAGCTCCTGGTTTCGCTAATCCTGATGCCATTGGGGTGTGAAATTCAACATCAGCCCTGAGCTTCCCATCCTCCTCCCCTTTCCCCCTCTCTCTCAGAGAGATAGTGGAGGACCTGGCCCGGCCTTGACTGGGGTGAAGAGAACAGTGATAGCCATCTGTTGTGCGCGGCGAGACCAGTGATGCAGAGAGAATGGGGTGGAGGAGGGTCAGTGGGTGTGAGAAGGAATCAGGAATCTCTGATGCCGACCTTCTCAAAAATAAAATAGTCAGGAAAATGACTGGGCTCAACCAAAAGTCACAGCCTGTCACCTTAGATCACCTGGTCAGTGGTTGACTTTGTCACTAGAAGGTGAGGAGGTCACTGCTCACATCTTTTTATAGTTGTTTCTGAATATGAAAAGCTGCATTATACATTTTTTGTATTTGTGTGGGTGTTTCTAAACTTCTCTGTACCTTCCAAACCTCTCAGATCGAACACACTAAATGTTATTTCTGGAAAATTCCTTTAAAGGTGGCTGTGGCTCAAGAGGTAGAACATGTCATCCACCAATCGGAAACGGGTTTCAGTCCCTGTTTGATCCAGTCCACATGTGGAAGTTGTGATGGCTAAGGTGGCCATGCTGCACATACACGCCCTTTACAACTTTATTAACTCCACTTTACAAAGATAGCGACAGTAGTTTTGTTTTCTTTGTGATACTGTATATTTATCATATGAGTTATTCTTGTTTCACTATGAAGCCTTTTCACTCAATTGAAAAGTGAAACCAGAAACCATCTTGCAGTGGGATCACTCTAGCCTCAATACAGCAGCTTGTGACTTAAGACAAATGTTGGCCAGGGGAGTAAAGAAATGGGGCAGTGGCCCCTTTTTCTAAGTCCTACCTCCCTACTTTAGGGCCTCCTTGCTCAGACCACACCCATCTCCAAACTCAGCCTTCATTTTGATCTCAATTACACACCTGCATCTTGCATGGTTATGATGCTAACATAGTGATAAAATCTGTCCACAGACAGACAGGCAGGCAGGCAGTACTTGGCTCAAAATGGCTTTTGCGGTAGTTCCTGTTATAATTCTTGTCACCAGGACCACATTTTCACATAATGACAGACTCACAAGGTGAAAACAATATCAGCCTGTAAGTCACTGTCACTCCATGAGTCACAAGATGTTGTGGGGTGGCTGTGGCTTAGGAGGTAGTCATGTGAAACACCTCATGGTGCAACCTGGACACATCATCAGTGATGAACCTGGGGTCATTGGGTGTTTCAGGTCTTCACTGGACACCCTCACCCGGGTGACCCAGCTAGGGATGATCAGGCACCGACTTGTGTCCAGGTAGCTCACTTTGCTACTCATCACCCCTCTTAATCTTGAGCCAATGAGAAGCCTTTTCAGCAGCTTCCAAGATATTCTTGATGGCTCTTCGTTGCTGCTGTCCGCAGATCCCAAAGAATCCCGGGATCTGGTGTAAGGATCGCCCTGCGAAGCCTCTGCAGCCCACTTAAACAGACTCAAAGCAGCTCTTCCACCCCTGCCTTCAACGCTCTGCCACCAGAGATGCACATTTGGCTCTCTCTCTCAAGAGCCTCTTCCATCCTGCCCCCCAAGGGGACAGTTAACTCCAGCAACACCACTTACTTGGTTGCCTTAGACATCAAGATCATATTAGGTCCGAGTGTGGTGGCTGTGATAGTATTTGGGAACTTCAGCTACCTACCTAGATCGACCAGTACCTGGCAATCTCTTGCTGTTGAAAGCAGCTTGCCCTGGGCCTAAATCTATTCTGGCTAAACCTCACAGTTTCACTCTACCAATTGAGAACTCCAAAGGTCATCTGTTCCCTCAGGTTAAGAGTCTGGGTGTCATCCTGGACACTAGACTGTCCTTTGAGGCCCACATCAATAGTGTTACTCGGTCTGCATATTTTCATATACAAAACATTAATTGTCTTCGCCCATTACTTACACCTCAGAGCACTGCTATCCTCGTTCATTCTTTGTTTACATCTCGTATTGATTATTGCAACTCTGTCCTCTTTAGTCTTCCTCTCAAGTGTCTTCATAAACTCCAGTTGTTTCAGAATTCAGCTGCCCACATCATGACCAGAACCTCCCCCACAGATCATATTACTCCTGTTCTCCAGCAGCTTCATTGGCTTCCTTTTAAATATCGCATCGATTTCAAGATTCTGCCTCTCACCTTTAAGGCCCTTCATAATCAAGCCCCTTCCTACCTGTCTGAACTCCGTCATATCTACATACCCTCCCTTACTCTTAGATCCTCTTCTGCACTTCGACTCTGGAACTCTCTCCCCCACGACATTTGCAATATTGATTCCCTTTCCACTTTCAAATTCAAAAATTCTAACAAATCAAATTGTTATAATAGTCAAGGATGAGATTTTGGATCCTCTCCAGGACAGGGTACTTTTCCAGGGCCAATCCCACTAGCCTGTGCGGGATCGAACCATAGGTATTAGCAAGGTCCAGTCACAGCTTTGTCAGGTCACCCTTGCTCTCCTGTGCCTTTCTGATGAGTTGGGTTACCACACCTGTGTGTTTCATGCAGCCTGATATGCCATGAAACCTCCCCTCTGAACTAAGGTGTCTAGGAAGTTGTTCTTCAGGGGATACCCGATGAAGCGATTGAAGAAGATCTTACATTCCACACTGAGGAGTGATATTGTTCTGAATTGTTCAGTGTTGCTTGCACTGTCCTCTTTCGGGATCCAAACACTCTCTGTGTACCTCCACTGATGTGGCACCTTCCCCTTCCTCCAGATCACCCTGAGGATCTTCAAGACTCTCCAGAAGCCTCAGGCACTGTTTGACGACTTTGTCCGGTACTCCACTTGGACCTGGGGCTGAAGATGCTCTGGCCAACTTGATGATCTCCTCCACCTCTTCAAGTGTGGGTTCCTTGATGTTAAAAAGGGTGCTGGGTTCGGGTGGGGAAAACAGGGCATTGCAATGGCCAAGGTCTAGCTCCCTCATGCTATTGCTGTAGGTATTACTTAGGAAGCGGTTGACGTCCTCCTCAGGACAAGAGAGTTGCCCACTGTGCTTCTGCCCCAGCAGCTTCTTAGTAAATCCAAATGGATTTGAAATGAAGGCTCTGCGTTTGTGAGCCTTCTCTTTGCCACTCCTCCTGTGCTATTCAGCGCGCCGAATGGTGGTTAGCCATTCCCTAACCATGTCTCTGGGCTCTGCCAGACCAGCCTTGTCTCACTCACTTGCCTTTCTGTACTGACACCTCAGTTTCTTCATCTCTTGTCTGAGTTGGGCAATCTTTTCCTCCCAACGATCTGTGTTTGGTCTTTCAGTTGTCTTTGTGGCATATTGTTCCTTGATGCCAAACCTCTCTGATGGGATACTGAATATGAGATTGCTCATTGTCTTGAGCCTCCGGTCCACATCACTCTTTGCTGTTGCTACAAGGGCTGCATCCACATCTTCATCTAACTGGCGCCACTCTGACTCTTTGTTGGCAGCCGACCACAAAACACGATGGTGTTCAGATGGTCTGCTATGGGGTTGCACTTGTGATTCTTGGAGGATCCGGGCACTGTGAGGTGTTTCTGGGCGGGGCTCCTCCTCCGTCTCACCAGGTGCTGTAATGGGCACTGGCACTTTGCATTGCACCACTTGCTTCCTTAAGCAGCCCATCTTGGTCTGGTGGATCTTTAGACCCCTTGGGTTTTTACAGACCTTACTGCATCTGCAGACAGCACTGGTAATCATTTGTTCATTAGCTTGGGTCATCTCCAGTGAATCCGTCTGTTTGGGGTGCCATAGAGTGCCATAGCGCTGTCCATGTATCAGTGGTCAGATGACTAGAAAGGCACTATACAAATGCAAGTCCATTAACCAGTCCAGTTGATTAAGGTTTCAACACATTTTGATACTTTTTTTTGTGTGGGTAATTGGACTACCAGAGAAAACAACACTATAGTCCATAGACTTTTCGCTTGAGCAGGAGCTTATTTTATTACATTTTCTTTCCATTTGCCAAACCACAGTAGTAAAATTACCACTGTAAGGAGATGTAGTGCTATGGGAAAACATTCTCGCTCTACTGGTTCCTCAGCATGCATGTCTCAATGTCCCAGTTGGAGACATGCCACCACGAGCAGAGCTTTCACAAGCATGTAGTCAGCAGCAATTTTCAGGCCCAGGAGGCCCAGGCTACCTGTGATAGCGTTAAATGAAAATAAGAATGTGTGCCAGGGGAACAGTGGGGAAGGGGGAAATAAACTGGCAAAGTTGCAAAAAAAGACAGCAAAGATACCTGAGGCTGACAGGGAAATATCTTACTGTGACATGGAAGCATTCGCAGCTGTAGTCACATAATTGAAAGCTTATATGCAATTGCACAACAATGTGTTAGTAGTTCAGCAAAGCATAGGTGTAGATTAAATATTTTTTACCATTTCAGACATCAATAAAAGGATATGCTGCATGTTTTTGTTTTGCAGTAATGAATATTTGATACATTCAAACATGAAACATGCCTTTTATGTTCATTAACTATATTTTATATCCAGTCACTGTATATTTGCACCTTGGCTCTGTCAAGATTAGGTCAGAGTGACAGAGTGTGAAACAAAATGGAAAACAAAAATGGTGAAAAGGTGTATATCAAAGACCAGTGAGGCCCAATCAGTGTGTTAAATAAAAGTAATTGGCTTTCTGTCAGCTTTCTGATTTCTTAAATGTCATGTGCATGAAAAACACACATTCTGTAATAATGGTAGGGAATTGAAGAAATACAACTAGATTTCTTCTAAAGGATAATGATTTCTTGGCATAAAGACATGTAAGTGAGATTCTAACTGTTTTATTACATGTGACCATGACTTAAGATTGGGTAAGTGATAGCAGTGTGACAAAATGAGAGGTAGTTAGTTTAGTTTAGTTTAGTTCAGTTCAGTTCAGTAATTTTCTAACTTATAAAACTCAAATACACTGGTAGAAAGACAATAAAAAAACATTAAGCTAATAGTTTTTTTTTTATCTTAAACAAAAAACAAAACAAGACCGAAAAGGTGTTGGCCTGAAGTCTTAGCTTATTACACCTACCCTTTTAACATTCATTATTTCTGTCAGCTCCCTTTAAATTATACAGAGCAATAAAAGAAAGTAACAGAAACTAAGTATATATAAATTCTATAGGCCTATTGTCTACCCAAAAATTTCAAACACATTTCATGTGCACCCTGGTGTTCATACTTCAGTTTTATATTTCTCATCATCTTGAGTTTAAATCATTTTTTTAATATCTATTGTAGTACACACTTTATTTTCTATTCCTAAACCATTCCACATATTGACTCCACTTACTGAAACACATCTTTGTCTCACATGTCTTCTGCTCTTTGTTTCTGTGAACATAGTTTCCTCTCAGTTCATACTGACATAATATTTGAAACAACCTCCGGATACTGTCTGCTAACATGCTATCGAATGCTTTGTGCATTAGTGATGCTATTTTAAAATCTACAAGTTCACTAAATTTGAGTGCCTGTGAATTTATTAATAATTTATTTATCAGTTTGTGATAATCAGCTCTGTTTATGATTCTGGTCACTCTCTTTTGAAGCAAGAAAATCAGATTTGTGATTGTTTGATATCTTTTTCCCCAAACCTCCACACAGTAAGTAATGTATGAAAGTATGAAAGAACGATATCATATCTGTAATGAATTATAGTAATGAATGTATTTTGTTTTGTTCAATATTTTGATGGACTTTGATATTTTGGTTTTAATATGATGAACGTGGTTTCTAGCATAGTTTGTGATCAATGACAACTCCTAAAAATTTGTTCTCATACACTCCTTCTACTTAAATATTACGTCATAATTTGTACTTGATTTTTCTTTTAAAGTCCAAATATTACATATTTAGCTTTATGTACATTCAGTGACATCTTCTTAATGTTGAACCATCATTTTAAAGTATCTAATTCTGTTTCCACTGTATCCAGAAGCTGCTCAAGGTTTTTATCCAGAACAAAACAGATTTGTATCATCAGTAAATGAAACTAAATTAAACAATTTAGACACATTACAAATATGATTTATGTACAATATAAAAATATTTTGGACCCAGCACTTACCCTAATGGGACCCCACATATAACGCTTGACAAGTCAGACTTATTGTTGTTTATTTGCACATATTAATGTCTATTTTTAAGGTAGCTACTGAGCCATTTGTGAGCGACTCCCTTTGATCCCATATCTTTCCAGGTTGCTCATTAATAGTATTTTGTAATAATTAGTAAAATAATTAAATTCTGACTTAAGATCTTTAGACTGACACTAAATAGGTCCGATTCACACAGCTAAGCATTTGACCATTTGTTAAATTCAGACTAATTTGTCACACATCTGTGCTGTCACAGAAATCTTTGTGTATCTTTGAAGAGCCCAGTGCTCACTTTCAGGTAACATCCACCTCAGATGACCTTGAGCTAAATACACAAGCTTTATTTCATGTCATATAAATGAGTCCTGTGGTAGTTGGCCCCGAGGCTTCATTTACAATACGCTATCCTAGCATTCTCCCTCCCTGTCTCCCCTGCAGTATGGAAGGAGATAATCCACTTAATTGCTTTACCTTCAGGAAGGCTGGCATGTCTCCTTGGCCCCCAGTGGAGAGGGGACTACAGTGGTTTGAATAGTCTGCTGTCAGCAGCACAAATGTCTCTGGGAGGGGAGGGCGAGCTGTGTGGTGGTCTGCGTAGAAGCCCTGTTGGTTAAGTGAGTCACATTAGCGTGTGGAATTGATACAGCATTCGCCCTGCCCCTCCAGCTACTGCCAGGACCACACAGCAAATTAAAGCCGTCATAAAGATTTCACAGAGTCTCTGTGAAAATGTTAGAAAGATGGCTGAAGCCTGCAAGTGTCCTTGGGAGGCAATGAGGAGTTTCTGTCCTGTAGCAGTGCTGGTGTGACAGCTAAATATTTTAACACAGTATTCCAAAGTTTCCCTAACATGCAGAGACACAGGAAGTTATTGTCAACATCTTTTTATCATGACAGCATTTAAATGGTAAGTCTTTATGACATCATCATAGTAGCATTAAATGACCAGTGACAGAGGAGTAAGACAAACTGAGTGGAATTAATTCAAGGATGGATCTTTTTTTAATCTTTTTAAAGCAATCTGTATCTGTATACCAGATCTGTATAGCAATTTGTATTGATGTTATCTTCCATTTCCTCAGTATGACCTGTTGTCAGTATTATGTCTTCATGTCACTGCAAACCACAGTAAAATGAGATTACTTCAAATAAAATAAATGAGACCAACTTCCCTTCAAAAAAGGGAGAGGTCATTTGTACAAGCAGCTTTTAACAACCCATTTTAAAATTGCTTGGCGACGACCTCTAGTGGCTGTAGTTGTTCTAAGAAAAGGAGAAAGTCAGGTCACATAGTATAAAGAGTAACAAAATGTGCATAGGGAGGAGATCAGGACAGTGGGTGGGTCAAACATACACAGGACTAACACCCAGGAGACCTCTGTTTGTGTCCCATGTGAAACCTAAAGTCCGTCCGTTCACATTGGCATGATACGTGGCCAGTGGCAGTTATTGTGTAGTGGCACCCGGCGGTGTCAGGGGGAAATGTGGCGGGACAACAACGCTAAGTTAAGGGGGCAGACGTCCGAGTAGGGCGAGCAGTGGATGGGTCCAACAACCTCCAACTTTTACCCACAAGACCAGCCACACCCTGTTCTTTTTTCCTAAACCCAACCGCGTGCTTTTTTTGCCTAAACCCTACCCAACCATGTGTTGATTGAACGTAACCACGTACATTTGCTGTTGAAAGAAAAAATTGGCGGTGTGGTACTGACTTAGTGCGTTTATTGTGAAAGAGACTCTGTTCAAACTTTACATTTCCTGTGAAAGTGTTTTTTAAAAAACAGACAATGCATGTAACAGGCTGAAGTTGACACGGCATCCCAAAATGTCAACAACCAATGCACCCAGGGTACCTTGCATGTCATATGTCAACATAGAAAGTCGAGTGATGATATGTTGAAAACATGCAATGTAAGTATGTACTGGCAGAAAAGGCTCCAAATCATATCCAGGTTATTTTGAAAATGAGAATAGAATGAGTTTGGAAAGGCAGCTCCTAGAGCTTTAAGAAAAAAAATTAAGTTGCATCATTGTCAAGGCTCTATAGTAAGCTTGTCATTTCTTCCATCCCCTCTTAGCACTCTGACCTAAACAATTGAAAGACTTTCTGCAGGTGGCTGTCCAGACACTCAGAGTGAACTCTGGTCCATTGACATCAACCTTTTGAATTACTTGACAATCTAAATGAAGAAGTGACATTACAAAATTTTAGTGCAGTGGTAGTACATCACTTTTGTCCAAGTTAGAGTGACATAAATGTTGATATTTCAGTAAGCTGCCCAGATGTGATCTTATTATTGCAGGAGCACAGAGATGTGAAACACTTTGAATTTTCAGTTGAACATGATATATTAAATAAAAGAACATTATTACTTTGTCATGCCTGTCACTACAATACATCTTTAATGTCCATCTGACTTTCATTTCGGACACAGGTGACTCCTCTTCAGCAGACTGCCCCATACCATACAGGCTGCATTGAATCTTAAAGGACGATAAACTTTAATTTCTATGCTTATCATTACAAAACCCAATAAAATAAGAGTCCTTTTACTCTTGTGTTTTTGCATCCAGATTTTAATGTATCCAGACATATAGACATTGTTCAGTTTATTAGAAAGTGGACCCACTCAGTCATAAAACTCAACTGAATGACAACTAATTACTCTGCAAAGACAGACTCAACACTGATTATGTGTGTTAAAAGAAAGGGCTGGCACATTAGAGATTTCTGCCGGGTAAGCTGGCTACTTCCAGTTTATTCTTCTGCTAATGGGGATAAAATTATTCAAATGTGTGGCTATTGTAGACTTTACAAATGTTATCAGACTGAATGGATCCAATTCCGATGGTAAAAATATCATTTTCAAGTCATTGTGCAGAGGTTGTGATAATCAAACAAAATATTACCACTGATTTACAGATGTCTCTTTCACCATGTAAGACTATGGGAAAAAGCATTTTTGGGCCACATGACATCACGTGACAGACACAAGTACACAGATATATGAAAATTGGCTTTAAAGCCTGGCGCATTGGCCAAAGGCTTGATTTCAAACTGTGCAACACTGTGTATCATGTGACCATGGCGTCATACTGCAGGTGCATGGGAGTAACACTAAATGTTGATGCTGACTTACTTTCTAAAGTTAACTGAACAAATAATAGTCAGTTTTCATGTCTTTTTCAATTTGAAGTTGTTGAATTCTTTTTAGAATCATTATGCCTACCATACACCAGAAAACACTGAAAAAACTTCTCAAGGACTAATGGCTGACACCATCTAACATCTTAAGATAATCTGTATTTGCATACAAACTTTACATTTTGGATTTTGCTGCCTCGCTGGTACCAGTCTCCATTAGTTAGTTGCACTGTTTTAGCAGGAGGAGACTGTGGGAGGTGAACCATTTTAGAACTTAAGATTTCTTACATAAAATAAGGTTGGTGGATCAGATACACACCAAATTAAACACTGACCTCAACTCCACCAGTTTCTCCTCATTTTCCACAGTCCAAGAGAAGTCAGACCTGTTCAAGTCTGCCCCCCAGAGTCCCCTATATGTTTTTGTCAACTTGGTTTGCAGCCTCTGGTTTGGTGCTGGAGAGAGCGCACCTATTGGCTGTTGACAGTATTCATGTCATTTAACTTAAGTATTTATATGAGTTAAGACTAAAAACTTGGGATAATATTAAATATGTTTGGTTTGGCAGAACATCAAGCTGTCACAGTGGGCACTTCTCACCTGCTATACATGCCAGCTCCTTAGCTCATGCAGGAATTTTCCATTCACCCACCTTGACACCACACCTACCTGCCAACCTATGGCATGTAAGCTCAGTATAAACTGTTCCGCCTGTCCCCGGTGTGCTTTTGGGTTCTAACCACACCGATTACCCAGGCTGAGAAAAAGACTGACATAAAGAAGTATTTCAATGCTGAAAAGATGATCTTATCATAACACTGGGTTGTCTATGCAAAACTTTTGAAAATGATTCTACATAACCACAGAAATCCGAGAAAAAGGACTGTGGTATTCACTTTTGCCCAAGAGGCAGAAATCCTTCAACTACCATAATGCACTGTGCTGCATTGGAATAAATGCTGCCCGTGGTAGGCGAAGTCATGTGAGCTCATCTGTTTGACAGAATGGCAGTCGTCTGGTAACAAACAATGTTGTATAACAGTTAAATGGTAAGCTAAAACATGCTTCTGAAAACATCTGAGGCGAGAAATGTGCAACATAGTAACAGAATCTTAGTTCATATTTGATCAGCACTGAGATTTGTTTGATCTCAGTTTTTTCAGACTAGTTTTCACAAACAGTATGGCGCCCACTCCCTGTTCACAAACATTCACTATACACAAAAATATGTGTCTGAAAACATATTAGTAGAAAAACAGGCAATGCAAACTATATTTACATAGGTGATGATAGCAGCACGGATGTGCAGTGGTTAGCATTGTTGCCTCAGAACAAGAAGGTTCCTGGTTTGAGCCCAAGGTAAGGGTTTCAAACCCCAGCATGGGGCGTTGCACACCCCGTGCCTATCTGCGCAAGGTGTGCATGTTCTTCCTGTGTCAGTGTGGGTTTTCTCCGGGTACTCCAGCTTCCTCCCACAATCCAAAGACATGCAGGTTAGGTTAACTGGGGACTCTAAATTGGCTGTAGGTGTGAATGTGAGCATGAATGGTTGTCTGTCTCTATGTGTCAGCCCTGTGATAGTCTGGTGATCTGATAAGGGTGTACCCTACCTTTTGCCCAATGTCAGCTGGGATAGACTCCAGCCCCCCCCCCCACGACCCCTTACAAGATAAGTGGTTACAGAAAATGAATGAATAAATAGTTCATCAGCACTGCCTAGTTCAAATGTTTGATCAGAGTTTGATCTGAGTTTGAGAGTGAGAGAGGACGGTCTCTCTCTTGATCTACTTCTTTTTCTTTATGTCCATGGTAGCAGCCTAGATGATGGGTATTACAATCTGTAGTTCGAGCAACAGCCCCAGTGCCAGCTCAAAATCTAGGACTCTGGTCCCTGGTAAGATGCAGTGAAGTTCACTATAGTTCATTTACACATACTACTCACATTGTAAGACATAATGTTGACTGAATATTGGCTAAGTGTGCCTTTAAGACAGCTCGGACTGAGTTGTACGACCACCTTACACCAAACATTCAAGGTCACAAGTGTGCACCACTACTCTGGCAAAACTCTCCTGACTTTAATCTGACATTGGAAGTTCGTCAGTAACAGTGAAATCACTTAAAAAGTGGTTTGATGTAAGGTTAACAGTAGGCAAATTTTGTTGATTTTGATCGTGATGAATTGGGCAAACTTAACTGAAATGTTTGACTTTTGTGGTAGTCTTGTCCACATTAATTTTTTTTGGTACAATACCAAACTGCACATCCTATTATTTGATTTAGAGCAGTTATGGAATGTTAGCCCTATATTAGAATTTTGTAAAGGACAAACAACCTGATGTGACTGTGTGATAGAACCAGAAACTTCCTTCCAATGTGTCCAGGTTTCTCCTCTCTGTCCCCTCTCATTCACCATCTCATCACCTCTCCCTGGCCTATCAATATGTCACACCCCGGTCCGTCAGGCTCCAATTTCTGCACGTCTCAAAATGTCATTTCATGGGAAGAAAATGGAGTTTGTGTGTGAGAAAAGGATTGTGCTGCTGGCAGTGTTCAAGAAAGTTTTTTTTTTTTTTTTGTCTGCATCATATGTTTGAGGCCGTCTTTGCTGTCTGCTTCTCCTCAGGATCGATCCATCTGCATTAGGCTGCTAAAAGAGTTCTTTGACAGCTGTTTGCAGTTGTTTTCCCTTTTTTGGGCTGTGATTGTAACTCACCCCAAGCTCCAGAAAAAGGCTCCAAAATCCATTCATCACTGTCGGCTCGGTTGCTGCTTACTCCTGATGGTTTCCTGAGACTAACACAGGCTCCCAGAGGTGGTATTTCTGACATGTGTACAAATGTATGGCATACCATTAGTTTCCATTCATTTCAGTACACCATAAAAATCTACTTACAGGGACAGTGAACTTAATGAATTACTTAAATCACTAGTTGTAATGTGGTTGAGAGTGGCTGTGGCTGATTTAAAGTGTAAAGTCTTATTTTTGTGATCTGTAATAATTACTCACTAGGTCAGTGATTGAGATCTCAGAATGTGCCAACATCACTAAAAGTAGGACAGATGTGTCAAGTTAAGTTCTTCCATCAACACTCATCACTACTCCAAGTATATTTCAGGACCTTCATTAAACATTTCTTGCACTGCAGTCAGAAGGCACCCCTCAAACATGACCCTCCTCAGCTCCATAGCTCTCGTGTGATGCCTGAACTTCCATGTGTGCCTGCAGGTTAACAAACCCGAGCAATCAGACAGGAAACAAATGTCCATGTTAGTCCAACTTCCTTGGAGGAGAAAATGACGGTGAACAGTAAACTTAAAACTGTCTGTTGTAAACATCCATCACAGTTTGCAGATTGACTTCCTAACTATACTTGCGTTCCTTTGGTTTTCTTGTGTAATGAGGAATTAGTAGTGACATTTCAGGTGTGTTTATTATTAGTTTGTCCTCAAGATAAAGTGGTTTAGATCCTTGGGTTCAACTTTTGTTCATTCACAATTTTGGGACTGACAGGTTAAAAGGCATTAAAATGGTTATCAGAAATTCTAAGTGATTATCCAAAATAACTATTAAATGCATTACATAATATGATTTCATTTACAAAAATGTATCAAATCAACTTAGGGGCACCATTCTTTGAAAAGGGCCAGGTTGAAGGATTTGGATTTCTGACATAGTAGAGGTTGGCAAGATTCACTCTTACACAACATTAAATGGACAGCATTTGTATTCCAAGAGCATTTATTCAAATTATTATTCATATATATTCATTTATACAAAAAAGAAACAAAACAAAACAAACAAACAAGCAAAAAAAAAACAATAAATCCAAACTACATATACACATACATACATTTATATGTATGTGTTTGTCTGCGTCTCTGACAACTGGGTAATTGATATTCAGCCAAAGGCAAGGGCAGGAAGTGTTTCCACTTTATGATAAAAGTCTAGTTTAAATCGCAGAGAGTATCAAGCACCTACATGGCTTTCCTCCTGAGACATGCAGGCTAGGTGAAGTGCAGTTTTTTTATCTCTGTTAGTTACTTTTCAACCTCTAACCTGGGTTCCCCTGTGACCAAAACTTTAAGAACTTCATGAGGCTTTGTTACAGAGTTCTTCCTTGTTTCTAGAAACCAGGGTCCCAGTTTTTCAGAAGTAATGTGATCAGATGTTGGATACTGGTTCCAATCAAGTCTTCAAAGTAGGTTGTTCAAAAGAAGAAAAAAAAAGATTCCGTATCTAATCTGATCAGATTAGATCATGTAATCCAATATTGGTTTTGATCCAGATCAAACCTTCAGTTTGTGTTGTTCAAAACATTTTGGAAGGATTGGGTTACCTTTGGTCCAAAAATCTGAATTATCCAGATTCCAGCAGAAGGCTAGATTCAGGCTGGATTTCAGGAACTACATGTAATAAGGCTTTCAAATTGATCATATATAAATATACTTTATATATATATATATATATATATATATATATATTACACATGATTTGTTTAACTGTGAAGGTGATAAAGTAGACATTAGGCTGCCTATTAAGCCTTTCAGTAAGGTAAGTTTAAAAGAAAATGATTTTGTCCTCATAAAAATACCCCAAATAATTGTCAATATTAAACAAAAATGATTTAAAGTTACAATAACTAAGATTTCTGCTTCTTCTCTTTGGTGGCACCCATGTTGATAAGCGATAATTGCAGTGTGTATGTTGGCAGACAAAATCTTGAAGCCACGCTGGTGAATTTATTTATATCATCATCCATTTTCTACTACTGCAAATGCAAAGGCTTTCATCTGTAGACTGCAGGCTGAGTTACCATTAACAGATATTTATTTAAATGAAAATCTTTAATCTTAACTTTAATTTATCACTTCATATTAAAGTGGTTTCTGACAATCAGTGCATTCCTACTGTTTTCTATTGCTTCAAATAAAACATTTGAAGTGACCCCACACTGGCTATTCTACCTGTTCTTTACATAGCCAGTAGCCTACATTGTGATATGTAGGTCCATTAAGGGCCAGATCCTCAAAAGGATTGCACTGCTTTTGCGGCCGCTAAATCTGTGCAAATGAGAGAAAAAAATAGCGTGCAATCCATAAAGCACACGCAAAGGGTGAAATGCACGCAAACTGAACACAAACTGCACTGCCACTCCTAGCTGCGCCGGTCCAATTTGCATGCATGTAAATTAGAGAATATTCATAAATTCAGCGCAAAATTGCCCCCTTCCTATGCAAATAAGCCTCGTTGCAAATATCACCTAATCCACAAAGACCAGCGCTAATTGCCACGGGCAGTAAAGCGGTGCTATTTAACGCCAGTGAGACCCGTGTATTAAATCCGCGCAATTTCTCTTTCTCCCTCTCTCACTCGCTCTCTCTCACGCAAAATGATTG
The DNA here is from genome assembly GCA_019142605.1 of Cephalopholis sonnerati. Taxonomy (NCBI): domain Eukaryota; kingdom Metazoa; phylum Chordata; class Actinopteri; order Perciformes; family Serranidae; genus Cephalopholis; species Cephalopholis sonnerati. Next base: position 21,284,311 of record JAGQAX010000024.1, read on the forward strand.
CAAATTGCACTCAGTTGGTGGTAACTGTGGAGCATAGCCTATATAAGGGCTATCATGCCAGGACTCTCCGGTAATTATGGCAGCAGTGATCGTAGCCAGGCAAAGGCACTGTAATGGCAGGCACGCACAAGAAAGGATTTATCGGAGGAGAGTATCACTTGCGCTCAGCTGCCAAACTTTGTGGGCGTGTTAGCGCCGGCATATGATTAGTGCAAATTCCTTTGAGGATAAAGCGCTAAAACAGGGCAGATTGCGTGAGCTAATTCTGCGCAAATAATGGCGCTATTAGCAGGAGCAATCCATTCTTTGTGGATCTGGCCCTAAGTGTGCTGATTATTCAGATTTGGTAGTCTTGAAAAGTTTGTGTCTGGATTAGGCTGATCCAATCCAATGTTGCTTTAAAACAGATTCTAAAGTAAAGTGGATCAGCTGATCCTGGATTGCAAAACATGGGATTTCCACATCTGAATCATTCTGATTCAGATCTTTTTTTTTTTAAACAACTGGGCCCTGAAGATTTTAGACATACATATGTCATGATTTTATGTTGACCATGAGATACAAGTTCAAACATGACTGCACAAGCTGGTCAGTGGCTGAGAATGAAATTTTTCACTTAGTATCACTGCAGGCATGATGATCCTTTATTTTTCACTATTGTCTTATTACATTGTTTTAACTTTAATTCTTCTGTTTGACTAAGCACCATCCCAACAAGACATTGGTGTTGTTGTAATGTGACAACACATCACCTTGACCAATACTGATTGACAGCACGGCCATCAAGGCATGAAGGTTGCTGGAAGTTGGTTTTGGTGTCATTTAGTTCCATTAAGTCATCCTCAAAGCAGGTGAAGAACAGTGGAGACAAAAGCACACTCAGTAAAAATGGATGGACATAATGTTATGTTTCTGCAGGAGGGAAAGAGGTAAACATATCTGCCTTGTGATAGGTGTGTTAAACTGGTATAGGCTCCAGGCCTCCATGACCTTAAACAGGTAGAAAGATTGATTTGAAGTAACATTAAAGAGTTAATAATTCAGGTTTATTCTAAATCATTGTTGATTTTATACTGTGCCCGCTTCTAGCCTTATTTAAATGTACATAGCATCTGCCTTCTCTGCTCAGTGTGTAAATGTGTTTAGAGCTGTTGTGGTTAGTGTGCTGTGGTGCATGATCGGAGGCAGGAGTGTGTCAGAGTGTGGGAGTAGGCAGCGTAAATAGATTTTTATTTACTTTCTACTGCTTGTTTGATAAATGACATGGATGGTGGGCCACGGATTCCTTTAATATATATGCCACTTTCCATTCCTGCTGGCTGTTTATCCTCCACAATCTCATTTTCTTTTCAATTTGTTGATGGCGCTTTGTATTACTGTTCAACAAGTAATGTTCCAGATGTATGTATATATGGAACAGTGCATATGAAACAGTGTCTGGATCAGATAAATTGCATTCTATAGCAAATGGCAACAAGTCACCATGATGCAGACAGTCAATAATGAGGTAAACTAGGTTCTTGAATGAGCATAATGCAATATTCCAACCCTCCAAAGTTTCTGTTTCTGTGACAGGCCTTCCTGATAACTACATTTGTTGACATTTTGCTTCCTCTCAGTTCATTTTCGTCTTCTATTATCTTGAGAAAGGCAACCTAAGCCCTGTTCTCCTTCCACCCGTCTCACACAATAGAGCCAGGGAAGCCTGATAACATTGTCATTTCTAATGTTTGGAACCACACAGCTGAGTGGCAGCAGGGCAGGAGGCCATATCTGCCAACAGAGGAGCGATTATACAGACCAAGTGTGAAGCCTTTCCTGTCAATCCCATTGGCATGGAGTTTGCTCTGTTCTTTTTCCAGAGGAAAGCTGATTAGCTATTTCATTGGGTCTAATTGAGGTCTTCTCATTTGTAGCTGTCTATAGCAAACACTGTGAAGCAACAGTTTCTATAAATGGATTTCCTTCATAGACAAAAACAACATAGCATCACAGAATTTCATGAAATAGGCTCAGCTATGATGACATGTTACAGGTATAAATGGTGCAAAATTGTGAAAAGGTTTCCTCGCCATGAAACAACACCAAAGTTAGTAAATGAGCAGCGTTTAAGCAGCTTAAAGAAAGTGGTTATGGCTGAATGGCGTCAACTAAGTCCTCTGTTTTAACATGAAGACTGACTGTATTGTGGATTTGATGCAGGCTGCCAGCCTGTGTGGTTAGAATGAGTCTGATAGTCTTTTTATTGGTTTTGAGACCTGTTAAAGAGGCACTCCACCCATTGAGTTGTTGTCTGTTTACAGGCACAGCTACTATAGCTGTTGCATCATTACATTTCTTTTTATTATTCTTAATAATAATCTCAGCTTGGATATGGAGACTGCAACAGGTGGTGTACATTAAAGAATGGGAGCTTACCAGACAGGGAGTGTCCAATGAGAGATTTGGACAAATTGAATTATCTTTAACTTCTGTAAAAGTTACAATATTAAAATATGAAAGTGTAGAAATACTCTGTTACAAGTAGAGGTCTTGTTTTATCCAAGTTAAAGTACAAATATATATATATATATTATAGGGCCTAAATGCTCTAGAGAGCTGTTGATTCAACTTTGAAGAATCTAGTTTGTGCTGCTTTTAAACTGTATTGTACCTGAGAAACATTCTTGAGTAAAAACACAGATATTTCACCAGAAAATGACTTTGGTAGAAGTTAAAATCAGCCATTAGAATATTACTTGGATAAAAGTCCTAGAGTATCTGTTATATACTGTACTTAAGTATCAAAAATGATAATATTATATTAAATGCACTTAAGTATTGAAAGTAAAAGTACAAGTAAATGCTGGTAATAAATAAGCAAGCAGTCAGAATTCTCAGGATTATAAATTTTATTTCTTCATGTACACCACCTTAAAAATTAAGCCTACATTACAGTTGATGAAGTTCTTTGATCACAACTGAAAGGATTTAAAGAAAACCTCTAACTATCTAGGGCTGACACACTACAGTAGAGTCACCGCACAGTTACCTGTCACAAAACTTTCCTTGAATCATTACTCATCCTCTTTGTTGTGGGATGCAATTTTCAGCTTCCAATAATCAAGTCAGTCTAATCATTTATTGTTGGTCATTTTGTATGATTTCATTTCTGTTTTAATTGTAATATGTGATGGGTCTTTGTTTGATTATTGATTGTTTTCGATGTCTGGGTCTCCCTTAATTGATTTCAAGAGTCTTAAATAAAGGTTGGAATGAATGAATTAATGAATGAATGAATCATCGGGTGGAATGTAACGATTTGCATGTAACACCTAATCTAACATGCAGCCCATGCTTGACTGGAAATCCAAACTTAACTGTGGCTTTGAGAGCACTCTTAACCTGTAATCTAACTGGCAAGCTTGGACCACCAAACCTTCCCATTTTATTTTATAACAAAGTAACAAAAATGCTAAGGACATAAAAATACACAGATACTGGAGTAAAACTGAGTAAAATAATTTTACTATAATACATAGAAATGTAAAAGTTGATATTTTGTTTAGAAAATGTGGTGGAGTAAATGTGAACATTGACAGAAATATAAAAACTCAAGTAAAACACAGATACGCCCCAAAAAAGCACTTAAGTAAAGTAAAAGTAAACAACAGTATTGTAGTATTGTAAGTATTATTACTTTGTTACATTACACCACTGGAAACATTGTACCTGTCAGTATAACAAAACATTATATCCTGTCTTTATTTTAAAACTGTTGTATTGGACACCAGCTTTACACTAGCTTGCACTAGCTTTAGTTGGGTGATAAACTGGCAACTGAGTGTATGGATATGAACATGTTGATGTGTAAACATAAATCTGCATACTTTTTTTTGTTTTGGTCAGCATGTTACTGTGCATTTTCTGTCCAACTTCACAGAAAGGTCATCATGTAAAACAAGCACTGTCCATTGTGCTGAATGAGGATCTACATATTGTGAAACCTGTGAGAGAAACTGCCAGAGCTGTTTGCATTCACCATCTACTCCTGTGTGCTTAGTGAAGCTCTTCTCTTCTCTTGTTTAAAAAGACAGTGTTTGAGTTTTTTTTTCTTATTTTTTTAATTGTTTGTGCTCCACTTGTCACACATGAAACAGACTCAGCTCTTTGTCCATGTTACAGTCTTGGGTAGTGTTAAAACTTAAGATGGCCACTTGAATCAAAATCAAATTATTTAAATGAAGTCATGATTTCATTTTAGACAGATGATCACACTAAATTGTTTCTTTGGCATGTGCTGCTGTTCTTTACTGTTTGAGTTCATGCACTTTGGTGCAAATAGTGAAGTAACAAGGTCAGTTTTATTCTAAAATGTAAGAATCATAAAGTAGGAACATTAGTCAGGCTGCGGCCTGTCCCCATCCACCCAGAGGAGAAGCCAGAGTTTGTCTAAAAACTCATAGTCAGTTGGATCCCTGTGTATCCTCAAAGCACCACAGCTGACCCACAGAGTGAAACCACACAGCCATCATCTTTGTAAATCAACGATAATTATTGCGCATTTTCTGCTGGTCTCAGTTTGTTTATTTATGTCCAGAGTTGGCATGCTGAGTGACAGTTTCCTGATTAGACTGGAGGAAATAATGGCAGCTCAGTGTCTCTTATCAGCCTGCAAGATGAGTACCTCTGTTTGACAGGAGTAGCTTAGGGCAGGGTGGAGGTGGAGGGGGCTTGCTGCAGGGGAGAAAAGATGGGTGATGAGTTGTGACAAATGAGAAAGGGAGGTTGTTGAGGGAACAGGGATGGATTTGTTCAAGCAGGAAAATGTCAGTGTTAGATTTGTTATAAAATGTTGACTATAATGGCATGAAGTAAGTCATTGTTTAACTTTGTGGCATTTGCATGAATTTTGTTGGGACGTATGTCTTATCAAGGCAGCACCATTGTTGCGACTATGCCTTAACACAGGCCTGACCTCGTAACAGATCTCCAATTAAAGTATAAAAATTGCTATCAGAAATAATTAATCATTATTAATAATAATGATTAATTATGTTAAATAACGTGACTTAATTAACAATAAGTCACCTCTTGGGGCACCATTCCCGAAAAGGGAAAAATGATAGCCAGTTAATGATATCAGTCTCATAAAGTTCACTTAACTATCAATTTGGAATTTTGATTAATAATTCAATTAACAACCATAATCAAAATTACTATATTAATAGTAAAGGCTGAGGGATTTTGGAGTTCTTGACATAGGTTGACTATTCATTAACTCTTGTGTAACATTAAACAGACAGCAGGTAGGATTCCAAATATATTTATTCATAAAGAAAGCAAAACAAATGAAACACACAAATTCTAACTAACTAGCTACATACAAGCGTGTGTGTGTGTGTGTGTGTGTGTGTGTGTGTGTGCGAGAGAGAGAGAGAGAGAGGGAGAGAGAGAGAGAGAAAGAGAGAGGGAGAAACAAAGGCAGGTGTGTAAAACAAACTACAAGATTGCCAAATCAAAGCTGGCTTCAGACCAGTGGAGGTCTGCCTGACCGTGTGGTCAGGACAAAGACAAAGGAAAAGAAGTGAGAACTTTGAGTTGCCTCTTTGGGTGTTGCTCTTTTGAAAGCCAATGTGTGAGTGAGTATGTGTATGTGATTTGTGTTGCAAAGGGTCTGGGTTAGTACAGAGGACGTTTAGTTGCATGCAAGACTAACATCACTTAGCTTTGGTAAAGCCAACTAACCAATAACCTAACTGCAATAATCACAACAATAACTCAATAACAGCATTAGATCACAATTGACAAAGTTAAACAGTCTTGCTTAGCCTGTACAACTGTAATAATGTTATGCTTTGAGTTGCTTTGTGGCGTGCTACTTTTGTTAATCGTTGGATGAAGGCTGGAAAGAGCCACGGTTCCAGGTGCAGTCTTTGCTGCGGCCTTGTTCTGAAATGCAGATCTGAGGAAGTCAGTTGCTCGGAGTCCTTAAAGAGTTAGACGTTGGGGTGCTAACTCAACTTGGATCTCCTTGTTGCTGGAAAATTAGTTTCAAACATTGTGTTTGGCACACTAACTTCTTTGGTTTCCAGGTTCTGCTCTGCTGGGAGCATGAGCAGGTTGTGGTCCAGGAGAAAGAGCAGCAAGAGTCTGTAGAGCAAGTGCTCCCTTCAGTGGTTCAGGGGCATGAGCGTCTGAGTCAGTGAGCAGCTCAGGAGAGAGAGTATAGAGAGAGTGACGAGAGCAGACCTTCTCCTGAAGTTTGCTTGGTGACATCACAGAGTGACATAAATAAGAAATCTGCGCATCAAGGGGAATCTCATACATCAGAGGTTTCTGTGAACTACATGGGTTGCATCCTTGATTGGAACTTAAGAGAAGCCTCTGTGACCTCAAAGATTTTTGGGCAAGGTAATTGCCTAGACAGAAGGGTTAGATTACTGAATAGTGGATCCTTAAAAGTGTTAGTCCAGTGTCACTTGGATTACACTATTAGTTCATGGTATTAGGGCCTTAAAAGCCTAGTACATTATTATCATACCATCACTTGTTTTTCTGCTAGCACACACTATACTGCCATCAAACTAAAGGCCTGTGTCCTGTTTCATTGCACAGCTGATACAGCTCCAAAACAGAAATCCTTTTGGAACACTTTTTTTTATATGATACTGCTAACTTTGTTAATCTTTAAAGCTTTACATCAGCTTGACTGTGATTTTATGTTTTTACCTCTCATTTGCTGAACTATGTGGAATTGAATAAAGCCCAAAATGCTCAGAAAAGTTTTCATTTTTTAAAAAAAGCATGTTATATGGAATGAATAAAAAGCTGTTAGAATATGACAGTTAGTCAAATGTATCAGTCTCAAAAGGCTGCTCCAGCAGGTGGTGTCTGCTGAATGTTAATGTTTTCAGCAGCAACTCTGTTTCATCTGCCACTTAGTGTTTGTTTTCTCTGCCAGGCTGGTTAGCAATGAGCACATTTCTGTTAGTGCATTGGTTTGCCTGCTGTTATGTCTTCATGGACATTGTTATGGTTTTTCAGTATTGTCTTTCAAAATATAGGCTAGCTAAATAAGCTACTGTATTTGGCTTTTTCAATCTAGCAAATATGTGATAAATATCAGCTAGTCATTATTAGACATAATATGCAGCCAAATACAGTCTAATAATACTTATAATGCTTTCAATTAATTATTTCTTTGAGACACCAGAGAACATAAATATACACTTCAGAAGCATTTAAGTGCTGTTAAACCTCTGTCAGTCATAGGAAATGATTTCCCCACATCGGTCCTAATGATGCAGAACACAGTCATCAAAACTGTCCAATCAACATGTTAACGGTCAGTCTGTATAATTTCATGTTTACTCCTCTCGGTCTGTTTGAAAAAAGCTAGAGTGAACGGGAACTGGACCAGAACTGCAACAATGAACCATTTTTTTCTTTGGTCTGGACTGAATGATTCCGACTACAAGTGTGAAAGCACCACAAGTCATGCTTTTATTAGCTGATTGGCATCAACTGCTTTGTCACCAGCTGATTAATAACTTCCAATATGTCCATGCAAGTGTGCAGTGCAGCCTGATCCTTTATTCTGCTGATGCTGTTTTATGTGCTATGGTATTCTCCTGCATTGGCTGTTGACTTTGGGGGAAGCAGCAGGACATAAACAAAAGCACATGCTTAGGTTCAGACATCAAAAACATGGTTAGGTTTAAAAAAAAAAATGGTTTGGCTCTACATTCATAAGGGAAGCGACCACTGATGCCAAGGTAAAAGTCCAGGATTTGTTGGACTCATTTACAATCCCTTCCACCCGCCCTACAGGGAGTTTGCAGCTCCTTAGATTATGTTATTACCAACAGCATTTTAAACTGACACTGTCTTGTGGTGTATTATACCACTGCAGCAGGTGCCATCTGGCCATGTTATGAACTGACTCCCACCATTGATGTGTCATATTGCCATGACCGATGCTATTCTGCTGATCAGTGGCGTATCATAACTCTGCAAAAGGTTTCTCTGGCTGACGCAAACTGACACTGCCCAGCAGCGCATCATACTTTTGGCGTCGCTGTCTGATGCCAAAATCAATGACAAAGCAGTGTTATTTGACGATTTTGGAATAAGAACAGGCAGACCCCAACCACCACCACAGCCTGCTGCTAATGTACTATGTTTTGGGGCTTTGATAATTTAGTTTAAGTAAGATTTAATGTTCACATATGCGTTAATGAGGTGAGACTGATTTTTCCAGTGAGTCCACATCACTGCTCTGATTACTTCAGAGAGCAGGGCCTTTCCCACTCAATCTAACTGTATAGACCTTTGCTATAAATGGATCGCTTCTTTGATGTGTCTTAAAGTGTCTCTGACTGACCTTTGTCAACTTTGTGTGTCTCCTCCAGGTCGAGTGGGAGATCGACTAACTCGAAATCAACAAAGGCTGCTCCCTGTGGAGGGGGACGAAGTAAAAAGCATGAGTGAGTCAGTTTATCCATTTCAAGTCGAAACAAGACATTGATTTCTGATCTGATCCATAAGCATTTACTCAGCCTGTTTTTTTAGCCCCAGTTGTAGATAAATGTTTGATTAACTTTTTCTATACCTGAGAATTACGAATCCGGGTGTATGTCCAGGATGTGTATGACATGCATGCATATAGGTAAAGCAAATACAGAATCTTGAGCTTAGATATCTCTGGTGCATTGTATTCCTCTCCGACTGCCCTTGAAAATGTACCATCCAATTCCTTTTGGCCGGCTCAGGAGGCAGGATCAGAGCTTAATCCTGGGGTCAGGGTGTATCTACTGTGAGATTTCAGTCTATTTTGATGGCAAATTCTGAGCTTGTCCCCTTGCTCTCAACATATAAGCTCCCTAAAGCCCCCTGAGAGCCACCTTTGTATTTGGAACGTAGGTCTATTTCAGCCCTAAAACTACCTGACCCATGATAATCCTCAATGGGATTTTATGGAAAAGATGGATGTAACAAGGTTCTATGTTATGAAAGTTGATGCATAGAGAAAGGATGTGTGGTTTGTAGTATGGCTTTACCTTTTTTTTTTCCAAAAATGATACAATCAAGCATCAAGCTGAGACAGCATTCCATTTTCAGGTAGGCTGAAAGGAGTCTGTGTGCTTAAAGACATGAACCAGATGGCCAATTTAGCGTTGTGATTTGGCCTCCAGATGCTTTGCCCAGCTCTTACTGATGGACCTCTTTAAACACAGCTTTATTTGTGTTCACACAGCAGTAATCCTGGCCCAGTTCTGTGTAAGCCAAAGTGAAAGCAGTTGGGAGAAAATGTGGATTATGCCTGACAGTGTAGGGAGAGTTGATCGCATTCTGATGACGGAAGTGCTCAAGGTTGTTCAAGGGCTGTTTGCTAAAATTATATATGGAAAGTCAGAACAGAACTTAAATATTTGATGCCAGGCAACACATTCAGCACTGACATTACAATTGCATATGTTAAAAGACTTTTACACCCATGGACAGTTGATCTTGCAGTTGGAAGCACCCAATGGATTCACTTCTCAATCTAATGAAGAGGCTTTCTGTTTCTGCTTCAAGTGACTATTTTTGCTTGCTGAGCCGCAGCACTGACTGTTTCACTGGAGTAACAATAACAATATGTTCCCTGTTCCCCAAAAGACCTATAATCATTCTCCCCCTCCTGTTGCTCAGGGCATTATCTGCCATTGTGTTTTTCATGTTTGAGTTCCGGCCCCCTCTTGCATGCTTGTTATTTACTTTGCTTAGAGTCGTCAACTGGCTTGAGTGAATGCAGAATTCAGCTCTCTCCAGGCACTGCACACTGGTTACCGACGAACTCATGTTCATGTCATATTGGAATGCATTATACTAAACTTGGCTTATAATGACAGTTTGTTATGGATTGGGCTCTATTGCATTTGATCAAAACCATATCCATGTTTGAATCCCCTCTAATCCCTCACCAAATCTTTGTAGGCAGTTTTTTTGATGGAGAATAAAGGCAACTGGGTTAAAACCTATGTCCAGTTATTATTTTACCAAGGACACCTAAACCATAGTAAGTCTACCGTGCTGGAAGGGTGTAGATAGGGTCTGAAATTAATGAACCACCTAGCCTTTATGTTGTCAAGTGGTGGTAAATGTCCATAACTAAACACTGCAGCTTCTCAACACCAAGTAAAGTTTGCATGCATGTGTTTAGTCCCCTCCCGGCCCCCAAAAATGGGGCTACCCTGAAAGCTATGCTGTGATTCAAACACTGGAATTTACCAGTGATTGAGGAAGTAGTTTAATATTTTACTTAAGTAAAAGTAGTAATACTACAGTGTAAAAATACAAAAAGAAATATAGCCACAAGCAGCTATTCTGGGATTCAAGTCAGCATGGACATTTAAAACTAGAAAGCTGGATAGAATCAAGACCTTTGACAGTTCAGGACACCTGCATTAAAGATTAACAACAGGTTTTATGACAATCAGACAGATGCTCATTAATTTATGTCCAAATCTCTACTGGGCCACACTCTTCGTTAGAAGCTCTGTCGCTTCCTAATGGTCAGCTGTAAAAACATTTTGGGGACATGCTTTAATGGCTTAATTTAGAAAAAAAAAAAAAAGTCCGTAGAGTGTGGTGATGTTTGACTGATTATGGCCAAATTTTGTGAAAGGCCATTGCCCTTGTTTGGAGCAAGTTTTGTACTGATTGCACATTCAACTTCTGATGTATAATCTGATTTGTGTTATTGCATGCACATTTTTTGTATTTGTGGTGCCCCCTATTAGTCAACATAAATGAAACTTTTTTAGGATATGTTCCTGGTACCTCATAAGACATTGCTTCCAAATTTTGGAATGATTGGTGATTAGTGACAAAATTCTGAAATCATTCTGCAGGTATATTGTCAAATATGTCGGTGACATTTGGTTAACAATGAGATGAAATAGAAAATATTGTCCATACAATACAAATTACAACACTATATTGAATATCACTGTGGACTAATTCTAAAACCAATCTGAACACCATTTGAAACATGTGATATCTAGTATCCAGAGAATGTCTGCATCAATTTTGGATGTATTTGAATAAGGATGTTTGGAGGTATGAATGTTAATTAATGTAGCATGTTCTTAAAAATATAGAGTGACGGACTTCTGAATTGAGTATAAGTTGCTCAAGGCAAACTTTTGCCACAATTCAGTGGATGTGCTGAAAAAAAGTTCAGCTCTGTACAGTACTGGTGATATTTTATATTTTTGAATCTTGGAATGTGAAATGTCCTGAAATTTAGATTTAATGTAATAAACCATGCCCTCATTAAGCAATCATTTTCAAATTTTGTGCAGACATGACCTTAGATGGTGCAAACCAAATTTTGTACAAATCTCTGTCGCTGATTATGAGATATCAACTTTTGGGGTATGTAGCACCCTTTAGTGGTCCATTTAAAGAAAATTTTTAGGGTATAATTCAGGTACATATGTGGACAAGTCCCACAAGTCTTGTGATGACTGGCTCAATGGTCAGGGAGTAATGTCCATTAATGTGTTGAGCTACGCTCCCTCTAAAGTTAATTGGTCAATAACGCAATAACATCATCGAAACGCAATGAAATATCAACAAGCTTTTGATAATATGCTGTGTCCAACGATGAGCCACAGCTAATTTGGTACATATCGGACTTACGGCTTAGGAGAAGACGTCAAAAATGTGTTTTTCAAAAAATTCAACACAGCAGAATCTAGTCAGGCGCACCTTAATGGTTCTGAGTTTTTTGTAGAACACACAGTCCAAAGACATGCAGGTTAGGTTAACTGATTACTTGAAATTGGCCATAGGTGTTAATGTGAATGTGAATGGTTGTCTGTGGGTATGTGTTAGCCCTGTGATAGTATGGTGACCTTTCCAGGGTGTACCCCGCCTCTTGCCCAGTGTCAGCTGGGATAGGCTCCTCATTGCATTTTATAGTAGTTAGTTAACTTTGGTGTATCTCACTTTGGAACATTGGGGTTAAGGTGGTTGGTCATGTTCAGTCAGTCAGTACTGTTAACAGCCTTTTTCACATGGCTGTAGTGTCAGACAGGTAAAAGAGGCTGAAAGAGAGAGAATGCATGAAGGATTCGATAGATTTGTTGGTTGTGGAGCTTACCAAATTTAGACATTTCCAACTTTAGAATCTGTTTGGTTCCCAAACCCAATTACATACTGTAAGTTTCACCTGCTGAAAACTGGATGCAGTGCCTGGATTGTGGTTGATAAAGTAGTACTTTGTTTTTACAGTCCAACTCTAATTGTAATGAACTGTAGTGGCTTGTTTTTTTGTCTGATCAATCAAATGCTAAAAGTTAATATAATTTCTTTGGTATCTTTCTTCAGACTCAGTTGAAGTACAGAATTTTTTTGGGAAAAGTTGACCACCTTGTTTGCACCCCCATCTTTCCCCACAACCCCTCTAAACCTGCAATTTATAGGATTGTTTTCTGTCCTGAGCACCGAAAGGAGTAACCTATCGAGCTTTTGCTGGAGGATGTTATAAATGGAAATTTACATTAAGTTCCATCAGCTTTGTTAACAGGGCCTGGTGATATGTGTTCTCAAAAGATTGCCTGGAGAAAGAAAGAAAACAAAATGCATTTTGTCTATACAGCTGCAACAAATAGCTGTATATTATTTTTTGCCTTTAATACTAATTAATATTTAAGGCAGATTGCTTAAACAATCATTTTACCCAAATTTTCTATCCTATTGCTGGACACAGATTAGTCCTAGTTATGTGTAACATTTGTGTTGTCATAAATTAACAAATGTGTTTAAACCACTCTTTTACCAATATAGTTTACTGCCACTATGTTTTCATAATGTCACCACGTAAGTATTGATTAAGGAACACACATCACTTGTTCAGTTGCAAAGAGAGGTAAAGGAATCTTTAAATTTTACATTTACAAGATCCTGCAACGAAGGCATTGTAAGTTACTCTTTCTGGGCACCGCAGGTTCATGCAGCACAGATGTTAAGGAAAATCGGAACTTGGACAACCTCTTCTCCAAAGAAGGGGTTGCAGCTGAGGCTGCTCAACTCCCCAATGGGAGTGCTGGGGGTGGGAGGAAACGTCCCTTAGAGGAGGGCAATAATGGGCATGCACATTCCAAGTACAGGCCCAAGAAGCGTAAGAAAGTCCCTGGGCCCATTCTACCTAAGAATGCCCTAATGCAGCTGAATGAGATCAAGCCAGGGCTGCAGTACAAACTGCTCTCTCAGACCGGGCCAGTCCATGCGCCTGTCTTTGTTATGACTGTGGAGGTAAACGGGCAACTCTTCGAGGGTTCAGGTCCTACCAAGAAGAAGGCCAAGCTGAATGCAGCAGAGAAGGCCCTGCGGTCCTTTGTTCAGTTCCCCAATGCATCTGAAGCCCATATGGCCATGGGTCGGACTCTGTCTGTTCACACAGACTTCACCTCGGACCAGGCTGACTTTCCGGACATGCTCTTTAATGCTTTTGAATCATCCACTTCTGTAGATGACCCGTTTTACCTCGCATCCAACAGTAATGGTTCCTTCAGCTCACTGGGAATAGAGTACCCACTATTACCCTCCCCTGTCCCAAACCTTGTCCAGGCCCCCTTACCTCCAGCCCCCTCCACCTTTGCCTCCCCTACAAGTGGCAAGAATCCTGTCATGATCCTCAACGAGTTGCGGCCAGGCCTCAAGTATGACTTTGTGTCAGAGAGCGGGGAGAGCCATGCCAAGAACTTTGTCATGTCAGTGACAGTAGACGCTCAGAATTTCCAGGGTTCTGGGCGGAACAAGAAGCTGGCCAAGGCCCGGGCTGCTCAGGCTGCTCTGTCTGCTCTGTTTAACATGCAGTTGGATCAGGCTCCATCAAGACAGCCTATTCCAAGAGAAGGACTGCAGCTTCACCTGCCACAGGTAAGCATTGACGAAGATGAAAGACTACTGAAAGGGCTAATTATTTTGTTACTGGCTTTATCATTTTCATATCTTTCTTGTTAAAAGATATGACCAAAGTAAGAAAAATTAAATTCAGGATAGCATTGCTGGAGTGTACGTAAGATATGACCTATTAGGGGGGAACGGGGAATCTTTAGGGGGAGATACCAAGTCAATAGTATATTACAGTATATATTATATTACTACATTATATTATATTACTACATGAAAGTGGTATACATCATCTGAAAGCTGGGAACCTGAGGAATGATTTCAGATGCAGCTCAGCACTGTGTCAATCAATCTCTAATTACATGTACAACATATATATATATATATACGTATATAATGGCCATTCTCATGCTTGACTATGTCTCATAAGTTGTTGCGGAGATTTTTAGGTTAATACCATTTGTTACGCAGAGTTGATGCAAACTATCACAATTTTGATCACTCAAGAATTCATAAGAAATCCTGAAAATCCCTCCAAAATACCATATTAAGACACCAAGACCTTGGGAACACCATGCTGTGAATTGGGATGAAAACTTTTGACACTAGAGATTTCTGCAAGAATTGCATTTCTTTGGAAAATTATACATATACCTATGAAAGCCAAACATCCTCAAAATATTCTTGGTCTCTAGTTTGTGGCTGTAAGGTTTAATGAGGCTGTGATTATCTTAGAGGTCACAATAGGTGATTTTATACAGTGAGGTCGTTTCAAACTAGAATAACTGCCATGTTGTTGTGTGCCTCTGCAAACCAGTCAAGTTGCAGTTACTGCTGCAAAGAAGCTACATATTCCAAAACATGCATGCTTCACACACATCTTTAAGCTGGCAGCACAGAAGATCTATACAATTGGCAATTCTAAGATGGACACCCAAGATTAGAGTCAGCAATTCAGTATCTGACCAAATGTCTCCCCTTCCCTTCCTGAGATTTGACATTAAATAATGGCCAGGAGAGTTTTTCAAGAACATTATGATGTCACAGTGAAGTTGACTTTTGATCTTTTAGATATAAAATGTCATCACTTTAATATTTGTTAGACATTTGTGTGAAATTAGGTCATAATTAGGATATGGATTCTTAGGTTATGGCCAGAAACACATTTTGTGAGGTATGACCTTGACCTTGACTAACAAATTCTATTCAGTTATTTTCTTAGTCCAAGTGGACATTTGTGTTCATAAAATATCACATTCACAAGAATGAGACTGATTGGGTTACAGAGACCATGACCATTGACCACCAAAATCGAATCAGTTCATTACTGAGTCCAACTGGATGTTTGTGCCAAATTTGAACACATTCCCCCAAAGCGTTCTAGTCAAACCCAATTTATGCAATTCCAACACTATTTAGGGACCCCAGTATGCAGAAAAAGTCAAAGACACCATTTTTAGAATAGGCAAAAATAACAAAAATATCCTGCATGCAAAGAAACAACCAGGGTTTCTGCTAAAAACTGCAACACCAAGTTTCTGGTGTTGCAGAAACTAAAACGAATGACACAATAAACAATGCTATTTGTAGTGCACTAGTAGTAGTTAACATGCTTAGAATGATGGGAAATGACCATAATGTAACTCATTTCACTGCCCAGCACAAACACCCGCTAGGTGTTGGGTTTACAGTAATATGCCGAAATATTAGATGCATTAATCATGCCCACAATGATAAGACTTGCAAGTTGTCATAAGCCATAAATATTTACAGTACAAACGCCCACTTACTTAGCTATAGGGCTCACAGTAGCTTAATCATATGTTGCATTTCCCCTTTCATTGGCCTGATGCATTAATCATAATCATCCTCCTCATCATAACACTCATCATCATACTCATCATAACACCTACCAAATAAATCATCAGCACTACCAAGCAGAGAAGAGTGATAAAAAACATAAGCTCATATCTTTCTGTTTATTTGTCCATTTGTACACATCCAGAGAGCTGGTCTGCTAGTCGGTACTACTGTGCTAGCATCGCTGCTTATGATTTGCTACCTGTGCTGCTATTTTTGCCACCCTGTTGATCCACTGAAACAACTTTGGTCTGCGTAGGGCCCAAGTAACCTATTAGTTTGCCGAAATTCAACAAATTTGGTTGTCTTCTTGACATTTTACCAGTTTCCTCCTGATTGCTAAAGAGTATCCTAAATGAAATCACAGCAAGGTTAGCTCACATGCACAAAACTTAATATGCTTCAAGGACTGCAGGAACTCAGTGACTGACGTGCCCCAATTTTTTATTTTTTTAAAATCTGATTTAAAAGGTACCGAAAATACAAAAGACAAGCGATAAGTAACTTAAGTGGAGGACAAAAGAATGACACACCAGATAACATTAAATATTAGCCTTTATAAATTTGTATTCACAGATCTGGACAGTGACTAAAGGAGGTCTTAAGCCCAGTTCAGACCAAAGATTTCCAACATGACAAAACATTTTAGAATGTTGCAGAGAAAATTTGCAGCGGTGTGAACTGGCTGGTCTGAGCTTGACTCAAGCCGGTTGATGGTGTCACCTGCAACTCAGGTGGTCAAATTGCCAGCGGCTGGTTTTAGAACATGAAGCACGTCATGTGTTTCAACAGCCAATGGGCTTGTGGTGAAGTCCACTGGTCAAGTCAGGATGACCCAGGCGGCATGTTTGCTTGCTGCGGCAGGTGCTCCGTCCCTGCTGAGCCCTCTGTTTCCGTCCTTGTTGTGTGCCAGTGTTGGACGGTGGGTTGCTGCTGCTTGCTGTATGTCCCCCCACACACACATTCGTAGAATCGTAATGTAGAAAAATAAATAAAAAAAAAACTAAAAAAAAGAAACTGTATGCATCTAATGAGCAGAAACTGTATTTTATGTGAAAACAGAAGCATATTTTGAAAAAACACAATACATTTATTAGGCATACATTGACATGGTGTCCTGGAGTGTCAACAACAGATGCACCCAGGATACCTCGTGCATCAAATTAGGACAGTCGATTGACAAGCAGCGATATGTGACGAGTTGGGAGTGAGAATATGTTGCTTTTTACTGACAACTGAACCTAGTGAGAACACCTTAACTGGCTGCTGACTGGGTAGGATTTGAAATTTGTCATCTTTTCAAAGGTGCTTTTAGTCACAGTTCACAAAAATGTATTGTTGAGGTAATGGCACTGACACAAGTCCCTCAACATTACAGCTTGTGATAAGACAAAAAAAAGTGAGTCAATACATAATCACCATTGTAAAAGAAAGGCATGAAAACAGTGACATATCAGTTTTTTTTAGAAAAGCCAAAGCCTGAAAGGGGTCTGAAGGTATGCAGTAAACACTTCTTTGTTAGATCTCTGTAGTCTAATGAAAGACTCGTCTACAAATGTCACTGCTTGTGACCAACCTGACAAAGTGTGATTGAAGATGGAGACAGCTACAGGAGAAAAAAGCTCAACACACTGAGAATCTATTTACACATAAACTAATCCCTACCTGTAATCCCTGCACACCGATAACAAAGCCGCTATCTTAATTACCATCACTCTCTGAGTGCTATTCAAACACTGCTGTTCATTATAGCTGCCTGTCCAAGTCACTCTGCTTAACTCAGAGCAGTCAGTGAAGCAGAGGATTTGACTGTTTTAAGCTGCTCAGATCCCTGCCTGTCATTCACACCAGCGCAGCATTCCTAATTGAAATATTCAATAATGGTTTCAGTGCAGATAAGAAGAGCTTTCACTTTCTTTTATCACATGTCAGCATTGTTGTCTTCTCATATTTGTATTATATAAAATCTGATGATGAGAGTCAGGGTGGCTCACACTCAGAGGTCTACCTTACTTTATATCATTCTACCATTTTGCTTCATCTGTAATCATTACTCAATTTCAAACATTTACTTGGTTGCCACCTCAGGTCCTGGCAGATGCTGTCTCTCGTCTGGTGATCAACAAGTTCAGTGAACTGACAGACAACTTCACATCTCCACACGCTAGACGGAAAGTGTTGGCAGGTGTCGTCATGACAACAGGTGATTTTTTTTTCTCGGCCAAATAGTTGCTTCTGAAAATGTTCAACTATTATCTAAGAAGATTGTAGAAGCTCTGTGTCTGAAGGGGATGAACAGACACTACAACTGACTATTTACATAGAGTCAAGTGATTGAAGCTACTTTTTTGTCTTAGTGTCATCTTTGCTGAAACTGTCACTATATTCTGAAAGAAGTACATAAGACAGATCATGTCTCTCCACCTCTTCCTAATTGCATTCACTAGAATTTACCACAGTGCACCAAAAGTAACTAATCAGAACTGAGGAGTCTACACCGCTGTAGTTCATGTCAATCACAACCAAGTGGCAACCTCTGGGGCTGAAAAATAAAGCAAAACATAAGTGCCAAAAACTGCAGTTCCTCTAATGGCCACTTGAGGCTGGCTCAAGAGGCCAGTCAATCCCCATAGACTACCATGTTAAAATGCCCAACTTTACAGCAGAAATAAACGTGTTTACAGCCTGGTAAAAAAAAAGGCTTCAGTCTCTATAGCTAATTTCAACATTCATGACAACTGTACAGAGGTTGAATTGTTATATAACTCACCTATTTACATTTTATTTAGGCTTAAAGTTATCCATAACTAAGGGCAGGGCCTCTTTGAGTGACAAGCTGTCTGTTGATAGTGTCCTCAGCTTCTCAGTCAGATCTACCCCTTGACTGTTTAGCTGTAAAATGAGAAAGTTTGTGACCCAGCCATCATATTTGATATAGTCGACTGGAGCACCAAGTACCAGCAATTACCCGGACCCACTTTCTCATTTTACAGCAAACAGTACACTTAAACAGTTCCCAACTGGTGGGTTGCAGTCCAAAAGTAGGTCGCAGATCCATTCTAAATGGACTGCAAGTGACTCAGAAATGTGTCAGGTTTATAAAAAACACATTTTATTTTTAAGTACAGTGAATTTCCAGCACAGACCTTTAATTTTGAAGTTTATTTTCCTGCTTTAGAGTGAGTAACTAATTGGCAGATATTTGAGAAACAGAAATAGCTTGATGACATGGCCAAACACAAGTTTGACATCGAATGTAATAAAATGTGTGCCAGTTGGGAACCACTCAACTAAAGTATTTTTCTGAAAACATCTGAGGTCAGAAATAGGCAATGCAGTAGCAAAATATTGATTCAAATTTTATCTGTGCTGCCTTGTTTGGCAGTTTGATTGCAGTTCTTGAGCTGTGATTGACAAGATTTTTTTTAAAGTAAGGCTGGTCAGAGAGTTAGAGTGTTGCCTCACTTCCAGGTTAGCTCTGTTCCTTCAGCTTTTGGTTCTCAGGCTATTTTGCCATAGTGGGTTCCTTTGATTTCTGAAAAGGCTAAAATGTGATATTTAGGTATTCTGTATATCTTCAAGTGGGTATCTACTACTTTGCTGGATGGTAAAATCTGAGCATCACAGCGGATAAAGGATTATTTATTTTTTTTATTTTTTTGTCAGAACCACTCCGTGAGTCCTAAGGGGGATTTATAGCTGTTAAGGTGTAGGCTTTGGATGTATTTAAGGAACTGGATACCAGACTCAAAGATGGCACCCATCACATCAGCCAGAAAGAATTTATAGGTTTGCTTCAGCATAGTGTGGCCCACTGCACATGCTCAATAGAGTTTCTTCAGTAGGCCAGTCTGTGTGTCAGTTTGGCCCATAGACTTCACATTGTGATGATGTCATACAAATAAAAGTCATTTTTCTGGGCTTTGGGAGAGTTTTCATCTGTGGATAAAACAGTAGTGAATAATACAAAGAGTAGTAACCGGTCATGTTTGCAGTTGTAGGTGTCCTATGAACAGTTTCATACACGTCTGTTTCATAAGGTCTATGGTGGAGAGGAGAAATTAGTGGCAGTGCTGTATCTACCACATTCATTGTGCTGTTAGATGTGCAGCTGAAAGAAACATTATAGGTCACTGGTCTTTGGCTCTCTGTACAGCATTGTGTGTGACACTAGTTCAAAATTCCACTTTGGACTTCTATCTTTATTCGTTCTTGTGCAGGCACTGATGTGAAGGAGGCTCAGGTCATCTGCGTGTCCACAGGGACAAAGTGCATCAACGGTGAATACATGAGCGATAGAGGTTTGGCCCTTAATGACTGCCATGCTGAGATTGTGGCTCGCCGCTCGCTCATCAGATACCTGTACTGCCAGCTGGAATATTTCCTCAGGTGAGTCACAGTACAGCAAAGAGCTGGTTGCTGTGTCAGTGTGTCTGCATCCTGTGTCCTTATTGTACAGTTACACCTGAGTTAAGATGCAGCTACCAGGTCTACAAGGTTAGCTACAAGTCCTGAGAATGAGAAACACAGATGTCAGACGTTATGTTTAACAGATGAACTAGGGACAGCTGTGGTTCATCCATCAATTGGGGATTCAATACCTGGCTCCCCTAGCGTACAAAATACTGAACCCCAAATTGCTCCCGATAGCTGATGGAGCATGTGAATGGTTACTGAGTAGCAGTTGGCGCTTTGTATGGTTACCTTAGCCACCAGTGTGTGAATGTGTGTGTGAATGGGAGAATGTGACTCAGTATGGTAAAAGTGCTTTGAGTGGTCAAAAGATGATACATTTTGGTTGACTTGACATTTGTGTCTCCAGTAACCACGAAGAAGAGCAGCAGAAATCCATCTTTAGCAGGTGCGACAACAGACAAGGCTTCAGACTGAAGGAAAATGTCCAGTTCCACTTGTACATCAGCACCTCCCCCTGTGGAGACGCCCGCATCTTCTCTCCTCATGAAGCTGGAGTAGAGGGTAAGTAGATGAAGAAAAAAAGAAAGGCTGGGCATGTTCAATCTTCATCTGGCCCAGATGAAGTTTAAGACTTTGGTCACATATTAAAGTTCTTTAGATTAGAGAGAAGATATTCCTTAAATATACATTTTTTTACATGAGCATGTATGGCTTACCATGAGATCTTCAAAGTGTCTGTCCTTGTTTTCTTCCTGACTCAGATCAGGGGGACAGACACCCGAACAGAAAAGCCCGTGGCCAGCTCCGCACTAAAATTGAGTCTGGTGAAGGAACCATCCCAGTACGCTCCAGTAACACCATTCAGACGTGGGACGGGGTTCTTCAGGGTGAGAGGCTGCTCACCATGTCCTGCAGTGACAAGATAGCCAGGTGTGTGTTCTTTTACTGCCTGTTCACACACACTGTCCCCATGTTCAATCAGTCAGACACAACACATCACATATTTGAAAGATAACTTGATACATAACACAATGTGTACACCAGTGGTGGACAGTAACAAAGTAAATTTACTTGAGTACTGTACTTAAGTACATTTTTTGAGTATCTGTACTTTACTTGAGTATTGTTTTGGGGGGGATACTTTTACTTTTACTCCACTACATTTGAAGGACAAATATTGTACTTTTTACTCCACTACATTTCTATTGATGCTCTCGTTACTCGCTACTTTTGCTCTCACGTCAGCTGATGATTTTTTATTTTTTTTTGCTAAATTCTGTTACCAAAGAAAATAAACCGATTCTGCTGAGTTGCGTATGGTTTGTCTTAGCCGCATTGCCGTACCTGTACAATGTCATGCTTAAAATGAAACTTAGCTTTGGCAGTTCACATCCACATCATGCGATAGCGGTGTCGGATGGTCTCAGCAGCGATAACTCCCCCTGGCTAAGAGCATCCGTGGCCGTATCTCAAGCACATGTTCGAGGTTTTTGATACGAAGAATGATTCGTATTGGATCAAGTGTTTGCTGTGTTTACCGCAAACAAATTATATCACGGCCTACAAAATCTCGTCTTCCAACCTGAAAAAGCACGTCACGGTATGTAACTTAGCTACTAGCTAGCTTAATGTTTGTTTAATTGCAGATGAACATTTTAAACGTTATTGTCTGTGCTTGTAGCATCATAGGTATATGTGTGTGTGTGTGTGTGTGTGTGTGTGTGTGTGTGCGCGCGCATTAGTGAGGTGGGGGCTGTCTTTGATGTGGGTTATCCGGCTCAATTCTGGCAATGATGCATGACATAAGTAAAATAAACTAGCCAATAAGTTATTTATCTGTAAATGTCAATATAAGTTATTGTAGGGCCTGTTTTACTGAATATATTCGCTTTTTTAAAAATCTTTTTTATGTAGAGAAAGCAAAAATATTCTGAACTGACTGCAGCTGCCTGCAAAAGAAAGAGTGAGGCTGGGACAACTTCCTCAAACCTCAAACAGCAAAGCTGTTAGTAGAAATATTTGCCAGTGGAGCAAGTTTTTTTTTTTCTTATTACAAGCAAAAAAAAAAAAATCTTGCTCCACTGGCAGATTTTTTCACTTGTTTCAAGTGAAAATTTGCTTAAAACAAATGTAAATTAGCTTGAAACAAGTGAAAATTGACTAAAACAAGTTACTTTTTAGGTGATGTGGCTTATTTTAAGTGTATTGAGATTTGTTTTTACTAGGAATGAGACATTTTGACTAGAAATAAGACTCTTGGTAAGATTTTGAGTTTTTGCATGATGTGTTCAAATGTAGCTACAAGAAAAGGAAATTTGGGTTTTTGTGAGAAAAATAGTGTTGGGGGTGAAATTTGTTTTCTTGTCAATATGAAGCAATTGCATTTGTTGATGAATGCAGCTGAGTTTGTGTTCTGAGGCTCTTGCCTTTATTTGTTTATTTTTGAGCTGTAAACATTTCTATAGCAGAATCACGTCTGATTGACAATAACGCTACTTTCCTTTCCTGTATTTCCTGAGATTTTTTTTAAAAGTACTTTTACTTAAGTAATTTTTTAAGCAAATACTTTAGTACTTTTACTTAAGTAATATTTTGACTAAGCTACTTTTACTTGTATTGGAGTAATATTTGACAAGGAGTATCTGTACTTTTACTCAAGTAGGTGAAGTTGTGTACTCTGTCCACCTCTGGTGTACACAAGCTGCACAGTGAAAGCAGCATGTTAGTGTTCAGTGGTGTCTCTGTGTCTATGTCTACACATGATGTGTTCAGGCACAGTATGGAGAGTAGGTCATTTGTGTTTTGGCAGTGCTCAGATGCCAACAAACAATAAATAGTTCCAAATTACAGCAGACTAAAAATAGACTTCAGAGCTCCAGATTGTGACCAAATGGTCACATTTTGCAACAATTTTTTGAATCAGTGCGAGCATTTTTTACAACTACTTGCTTGTGTGCCTCCCGCAAATTTGCAGGCTTTTTTTTTCATGTTGTAAAACGAGGGAGCGAGTCCCCCAGTACAGGCCAATGTGTGTGAGACAAAGAAAGTCCAGGAGTGACTGATTAGATAACTGCGAGGATCACGTCATCTACACTCATCAGTGGGTGTAGAGATGAACTGCGCCTCGCCTAGAGGGTGGACAAGAGAAGTCGGCTGCAGCAGGAGGCGGTGACAACAAGCTGCGGTCAAGACGGAGGCTGAATCCAAAGGTCCACCCCCTGGAATTCAGTTGTACGTAGTGTGACATATTTTCTCTCATCACTTAAAGTCTGCGAGGGCAGAGACTGTAAGCGACTGATAGGGAGCCCTTGAGACTGTTTTACTCATTGCCGTGGAAACGTTCAACTATTGCTGCTGTCATATTTATATATATGTCATATAAGTTGATGAACAGTGCCTACACATCTGTCACTGCAGATAACAAGATATAAATTCCATGTACAGCCTATTTTGTGAGTGAACCAAGATGTATTTGAACATCTCTATACAACAGGGTACACTCGTTCAAAAACAGACGTGTGTAAAAAAGGACAGGACTATAACTCAATTACTCATAACTCATTCCTTATATTAGAAACCGTATTTTGTTGTTTTTCAGCCAATTTTTTAGCCTATTACACTGCACAGCCTGATAGGCTGTAATAATAAAATGCATTTTCAGTCCCACTACAGCCTAGACTTATATTTTTCTGTATCATGATGTGGTGGTATGTTTTTTTATAATAGGCCTAACTATCAATAACTATTTTACACATTCATTTTTATTTTTTTTTTCTTGGCGGGTTAAAAAACCCGCAACGTCACGTCCATATTGCAATGAATTGTAGGTTATTAAATCAGTAAAGTCTGCACCCCAGGCAGACTCTCTGTGCGGTGAAGTGCGGGCATTTGGATTCGGCCGGACAGTTTTTCAACAGTTTCCAGCAGCCTTCAGTCCGTACAGGAAGTCAGAGAAACACAATACGATGATGATGTTGATTCATTTAAATATTATTAGAATCATATATCAGTTTGCTCTCTGTCTCCAAGTGTTATAATTATGATAGATTGGTTTGTTAAAATGCTTTACAGGCTTTCTTTATGTTCATGTTCAACCTCCATTTTACATGAATTCTCGTGTAAATCAGCATCATCAGTTTTCTGCTGCAGAGCAGCTGAGCAGACCTGTCGCCTCAACTACATAGGCTAAATAAAGGTAATATTTTTAGAGGGGAAAAAAAGACAGCAGCTTTCATTAAAGATCAGTCAGAAAAAGTCAGGGCTTCACATCTGTACAGATGTTATTTTAAGAATCCTCACATCCCACTGACTACAAGTCTCTGTGATGTTTAATACTTCAATAATTAAAACAGTCTAATGTTAATATACAGTAGACTACATGTAATTAATGACACAGTCTAAATGGCCAAAAATGTAAACACTTGCGTTGCAGGATTATTTAAGGTGTGCCCCTAAATTTTCTGCTTGTGCTTCTAAAAAATTTCAGTCAGGGGTTACAGTGCTCTGACAAAAAAGTTAGTCTGGAGCCCTGGACTTAAAGCCAGGGCTGTAGTCAAGACCAAGTTAATCAAGTCCAAGTTAAGTCCAAGGCAATGGCGGCTGTGGCTCAGAGCAGTGGCAGCTGCTGGTCTTTCAGAGAGGGGAAGCTCATTGTCGGCTTACATCATAAAATTTGTCAATTTATTTATATGTAAATTCTGCACTCCAAAACGATATTAAACTCCAACAAGGAAATGTTGAAATTATGTTAAACTGAAACAAGGAAATACTATGAGTGTGTTTTATTTACAGTGTAAGAAATGAACAAGTAATTTCGCCAAGCAAATACCAACAAATGGGTTTCAGTTTGTCGTTCGACTTCACCTGTAAAATCCGTGATGGGACTGAGCTGAGCTGTCAAGTGACGGTGTATATCTCCAAATAGCTGTCAATCAAAACGGGATTCAGCCTTTCGACTGATCCTCCAATCATCATGCGGAAGCTCAGCGTCCAGCCCGGCCGAGGCCCGCCCACAGCTCCATTCACCCCCAGAAACGCTGAGCGTCCGGGGGGCGGGACAAAATCGTGGCATTTATCCAATGACCGTCGAGTTTCGAGGCAATGAAAAAAACTGTTCCATGCAGTCCCATTGAAGTGCATGGACGCTCAGCTTCTACAGGCAAATGCCATAGACCTGTATGAGAAAACTGCGCTACGGGAATGTATGAGAAGTTAACAACATCGATAAGTAGCTGATTCTGAACGAACTCGTCTTCGAGATGAACGTGTTTTAACGCATCTGTAGTCAATGAAATTTTAACACAGCCGTACATATTTGACCATGTCATTTTTGACATTTTAGGGGAAGCTGAGCTTCCCTTGCAGTCTTAGGAAATCGCCTCTGGCTCAGAGGTAGAGCGTGTGTTGTCCACCAATCGAAAGATCAGTGGTTTGATTCCCGGCTCATCTAGTCTGCAACTTGACCAAACTGTTGTAAAGGTGGTTACGCAGGCTTACGTCACTACAACATGATTGACAAAAAAAATCACCAAACAATTGGCTTTGTGAGTGGCGGAATAGGCGGGACATGTGCGTACGACTGCCATACTGCCGTTGCAGACTCCTCCATTCATTTATATGGAAGTGTTCAGTCTCCTCATAAGAAAGTCTCTGTCTCTATCACACCTAGTCCTTCCCTGTTCCCAGAGTCTTCCCTTCACACCTGTTCTGTATTAGTCTTGTCTGCTCCACCCTTGTCGGTAGCCAATCTCCATTTCCCTCCTTTTGCCCATGTCCTCCTAATCCAGCTGTGCCTCATTCGTGTGTTTAGTTTTCTGTGTATATATACCTGTGTGTTTCTTTTTGTTCTTTGTCAGTTCTTCTGTGGTCATCCCTGCATTCATCTCTGTGTTCTTAGTGTTGTTCCATGCTCCATATCGTGCCTGGTATCTTGTGTTTGGA
Organism: Cephalopholis sonnerati; assembly: GCA_019142605.1. Taxonomy (NCBI): domain Eukaryota; kingdom Metazoa; phylum Chordata; class Actinopteri; order Perciformes; family Serranidae; genus Cephalopholis; species Cephalopholis sonnerati. The sequence goes on from JAGQAX010000024.1 coordinate 21,310,414, forward strand.
TTTCGTAGCAGAGTTTGTCGTATTTTCCCAGTTGGCTTTCAGTTTACCTTTGTTCTGCTTTCATTTGGACTTTCAGTTGTGCTTTATCTGGATGTTTTCTGTCAGCTGCATTAACGCTTGTTTTTGTTTAAAAAAAATCAAACTCACCTGTTAGTCTGCATCTGGGTCCTCCTTGAACTGATTCATGACACTTTATAACTAATGAAGTGTTTCTACATGGAAAAATGTACATGTGTACCTTCAAATTGCTTTTGTAAAGTGAAACACGTGATCTAAATGAATGAATGAATAATTTTTATTTTGGTTACATACATCTGGAAAAACAAAGATTATTTCACACAAATTTTCTCACAGTCTGTAACCAAAAAAGGAATGGGCTGAAGCCACAGGCTTATTATTGCCTATCCTATTTTAACCAAAGGATAACCCAGAATATCAACATTACCAAAGAAAGGAAAATACATACATTAATAATTCAATACATAACACTCTAAATCATAATAATCTTTTTTTGTTACAATTTGATCATTGTACATTATAATCCATTATCATTTTACATTTTAAGGCTTTTTCAAAACTCAACAGAGAGCTACACAGTTTCAAATCAGCACTGAGTTCATTCCATAACTTAACTCCCAAAACTGAAACACATCTGTATTTTACATTGGTTCTCACTTTACATGTTTCATAAATGAACAGCCCTCTTAAATTATAATTACCGTCTCTCATTCTAAAGAAATTTTGAATACAGACAGGAAGGTTTCTGTTGACCATTCGAAAGAGTACTTCCAATGTTTTTAAATACACAATGTCAGGAAATTTTAGGGTGAAGGATGCTATAAACAATCAGTTAGTAGATTCCCGATAACCTGCTTTATGTATTATTCTGAGGGCTCTTTTCTGAAGTTTAATTATTGGATCTATATTTGTTTTATAAGCATTTCCCCAAATTTCGGCAATTTCAACAGGACATGTATGGCATTACAAGAGAACAATACAATATATACAAACATTTCTTATTTAACAACTCCCTTGTCTTATAAAGAACAGCACTAGATTTAGATTTTCCGTTTAATATGTTCTATATGTGGCTTTCAAGATAGTTTATGATCTATAATGACCCCCAAGAATTTTGTTTCATATAATCTTTCAATTTTAAGTTCAATTTTATTTCACAATTAGCCCAAACACCATAGATTTTGTTTTATTTTCATCAAGTGATAACTTATTAACAGCAAACCATGTTTTCAACTTGATCAATTCCCTTTCTACTGTTTAATAACTCTTTTCATGTCGTCTCCTGACCAAAATAAATTTGTATCATCAGCAAATGTTACAAATTTCAACATATTAGATACCTTACAAATTTCATTTAAATGAAGCAGAAATAACTAAGGTCCCAATACAGAACCTTGCTGAACACCACAGGTTACTCTTCTAAGATGTGATTTAGTATTATTGATTTTTACAAACTGATATCTGTTATTGAAATAACTTCTTAACCAAAGATGCGCAACACCTCTTATACCATAGCGTTTACATTTCTGAAGAAGGAGGGAATAATCATTTGTGTCAAATGCTTAGCGTAAATCAATAAATACACCTACAGTGTGCTGGGTTTTTTTTTGTCTACTGCTGTTGCTATATTTTCTACAAAGTCCATCACTGCTAAAGATGTAGATTTATTACTTCTAAACCCATACCGATGATCACTCATTAACTTATATTTCTCAACAAAGTTGTCCAGTCTGTTTACAAATAATTTTTAAAGTATTTTAGAAAATATGAGGTAGCAGTGACACAGGTCTGTAATTTGATACCATATGCTTGTCACTATTTTTATACACTGGAACCACTTTAGCAATTTTCATTTTATCAGGAAAAGTACCTGTGAGAAAGGATTTATTATATATATAAGTGAATGGTTTGAGGACACAGTAAATTACTTATTTTATAATTGACATGTCAATAGTGTTACCATCTGTAGATTTTTTATTCTTAAACTTTCTGACCACTTGTAACACTTCACTTTCACAGACTCCGATAAGGAATATTGAATTACAGTTATAACAGGCAAAATCCAAATTTTTATCTTCATCTCTGGGAAAATTAATTTCTTTTGCCAACTTTGGGCCAACATTAACAAAGAAATCATTGAACTCATTAACAATCTCTTCTATATTTTTAATAATTGAGTTGTCATTCCCAACAATGTATGTTGGAAAATCCTTTTTACTTCTTTTTACTTTTTTTTTTTTTTGTAATCTGTTATGCCCCGTCTAGGGGTGTCTGAGACACAACATGAAAGGTCCCCATCTTCCCCACCTCCCAAGGATCCACAAGGACCAACGGTTGAATGTATGAAAAAAATTAAAGATTTATTTACAAGAATTAAAGAATAGTAAATGATGTACTGAGTTAGACTTCAGGAGGGACTAATGCCAAAATAACAAACAAAACAAACCTATCTGGAAAGTAAATAACTAACCTAACTGGTAGAGAAAAACAATGACAGAAACCTTACCTTCCTAACTAAATAAACAGGAGAAAATAGAAATAACCAAACTGGCAGTCCCACCCTACTTCTCAACAAAAGTTACTCAATTTTAAGGACAAAGAAACATGTGGCCGGTTGGGAGATGAGGGGGATGAGGTCTGCTGTCTGCTGCCCAGCGGCGTCGGCCATCTTGGCTCCTTATATGACAGGTGGAACCGTTACAACGACCAATCAGAGACGAGGAGATGGTATGATCCTCCAATCACCACTGGGCCATGGCACAGGCGAATTTACATGCAAGACAAGGAGCAGACAGAGAGCAGAACACAAGAGGACAATCCCCAAGACAAACGACGCTAGTCGTAACATAATCTCAGAATAGATGTCAGTTTGTTTTTATGTTTTATACTTGTCCCCCTTGTCCTTTGTTTGATGCTTAATAAATTCCCTATATAACCTATTTTCTTTTTGCAAGCTTTTTTCCAACCCCTTTGTCAGCCATGGTTTTCCCCTCTTTTTAGAATTTTGTCCAATTTCTTTCAACGGACAATGTAGATCATAAAGCATCAAAAATGTATCTAAAAATGCCTCATATGAGTTGTTAATGTCCTCTACATAAACTTATTGCCAATCATGATTTATAAGATCTGCTTTAAGAGCCATAATTGCCTCTGGTGATTTTTTTCTAACTAAATTATGAGTCTGCCCATTCGCACTTAATGTTAACTTGTTGTTTATTTCCAATACTGCAAAAACAGACAAATGGTCACTTACATCAGTTACTAACAGTGCACTTTTTATCTTCCCATCAGTTATATTTACAAAGATATTGTCAATCAATGTTGCACTATCCTTAATTATTCTGCTAGGCTTTACAAGTAATAGACAAAAACTCAAACTAAACATAATATTTACAAAATCAGCAGTTTTCATATGATCATTAGATTTTTAGCAAATCAGTGTTGAAGTCACCACAAACCAGAATCACCTTATCATTATGTTTTTCATACAACTCACAAATTAAACTGAGAAAGACAGGACCCTGGTGCCCTGTAAATGCAACTAATTAATATGTTTTTGGATTTATCAGACTTAATTTCAGTGGTTACACATCCCATTATCAATAACAGTTGTTATATTACCAATAATCTTGCATTTAAGAGCAGACATCATAAACAGGGCAACATCCCCTCCACTTTTGTTGGCTCTACTTTTCCAAATATTTCATAACCCTCTAATCCATCCTGCAATTATTTATCATCACTCAGCCAAGTCTCTGAAATTGCGATTACACTAATTTTTTGCTGAAACTGTTGAAGGTAATCTTTAATTTTGGAGAAGTTACTCTAAAGACTTCTGCCATTAATGTGGATCACAGAAAAACCCTTCATTTCGGAACTGAACTTGTCTTGAATAATATTCACAAGTCATGCTAATGTTCTGGTAGAAGTGGGTCACTGGGTCAATGTCATTTTCTAACTTATAATATTTGTGATCTTGAAAGTCAAAAGGCTTGAAATCAGTATATTCATACATTCTCTTATACCAGATTTGTCACTCACAAACAGTATTTTACCTCATATATTATAACACAACAACAAACGGTAACATGACCCTTTCCCACTGATCCACTCCATCTCTCCACTATTATATTTATCATTGTCATTTATATTGATCAAGGTCTGTAATACCTCTGATGGCTATTACTTTAGCCTGTTCTGGTGTACCTTTCATTCTTACCATTACTTTGCAGGTCCTTGTCCAGGTGTCCTGAGTTTGCTTGTCCTTCTTCAGGATTCTTGCTTGTTTTGCAATTTCCGTATTTCTCTTTGTGAGATGCTCATTAACATATACACCTGTGCCCTACAGCTTTTTCACAAGCTTTAGCACTTCAATTTTGTGTTTTCTACTCAAAAATTGAATGACAATGTTTGGCCGGTTGTTTTGTTTCTGGGATATGGTATGACAAGCTTATTACTGTCCAAAGGAATATCTTTATTGTTGAAGAAGTTGATGACTTGCTGCTTGAGTGAGTGTAGTTCACCACATCCTCACCTTCCTTGGCACCTGCTGTGATCCGTGCATAGATTCGGTGGGTCATCTCCAGTCCAGATATCACCAGGTCATCCATCCTTGTGCACTGTTTCAGATCTTCCACTCGTCTTTCAAGTTCTTCAGTTTTCTCGTCTTTTTCTTTGATCACAGCCTGCAGTTGTCGCACTTCATTAATTAAGTCCAGAAGGCCCATCTGTTGTTTTGCCACCTTGCTCAGTTCCTCTGACATGAAGTTCAGAGACTTTTTAACTTCTTCCATTTCTTCATCTTATTTCTCAGCTACCAGCGCTTTAGTTAAGTTTGTGCATCAGAAAAACAAATACATTTACAGCATACAACATCCCTCTGTCCTTTGGACCCTCGCAGCAGAAAAACTCCCCCACAAAAACCCTCTAACGGGGAAAAAAAATGGTAGAAACCTCAGGAAGAGCAACTGAGGAGGACGGACAGACGTGCAATAGATGTCGTACAGAACAGATCAACATAATAAATTAACTGTAATCCATAATCCATATGACATACATATAAAGCTAAAAAAATTTCAATTGGTTGCTCGCTGCTGAAAATGTCTGGGCCATCGACATTTTCTGGTTTTAAAATTTATCTGGCTGAATTTGTAATTGAATAGCCCTGATATAAACAAATAAACATCACCTGTAAGCTACATACATACTACATGCTGTCCTTTTACCTACAGACCCACTTGAAGTTTTGAAGGATGTCTTTGAACAAACCAGTCGGAATTCTGATGATTATGTGCATGCGTAAAGAGGCTGAATTATCTTGGCGTCATGCTGCAATCACTCCATTTCCATCTCTGCTGTCAGCTGCAGTTCTAAGGTGTCATTAGGCCAGTGGAGCTTTGATTAGGCTTCTTGATGAATCTCTAGGAGGCTGCTAACAGGTCAGGACTCCTCTGAGCTGGAATCAGTTTTGTGTTTTTATGAGAATACCCTGGAACAAAAATGCTGATTTTTTTTGCAGATTTGTGGGGTCCCTCAGGTTTAACATCCTTAATCTTTTGGTCTCTGTGGTTCCAGAAAAGAGGAGCAGAATTCATACATTTGCTGACAAACTGGATGGGTATGCCTGATTGAATAAAACTGTCTGTCCTGCCCCACTTCAGGTGGAACGTGGTTGGATTCCAAGGCTCTTTGATGAGCTACTTCACTGAGGCCATCTACTTTTCCAGCATAATTCTGGGTAGCCTGTACCACGCCGACCACCTCTCCAGAGCCATGTACCAGAGGATTACTGACATTGAGGAGCTGCCACAGTCCTTCAGCTTGAACAGACCACTGCTCAGTGGTGAGAAACAGACCACACTTTTACTAATGACCGATTTCCACTGATCTGTCACCTGTTTTCCACAGTGCATCTGTAGGTACTTCACACATCTAAAAAGCAGGGTGCTCACTGGTCATGGCTTTTATGGAAGTTAGTATCTCAGACAGAGATAATTATGTAATTCTGTGAAAAAAAATAAGGAAATGTATTAAATGAATCACCATCTACCAATCACTGAGTGAAATACAACTGTTTAACATAATTAATAAAGCGAGAGAGTTGAAAGATTAGCTCAGAGTTACTGGTTCAAATCACAAGAGTCAATGGGGTTTAGCTGAAATGCCATCTGTGGAGACCCTGTGTTATGGTCCTCAAATCTTTTGTGATATGTGATTCGATGCAATCTTAAAATGTCCTATTGGAGCTCTATACAATATCCAAGTGAAGTACAGTCTCACTCAGGTAGCTTTTTTAATAGTCTTGGCCCTCCATTCTTGTTTATGTCCACTGTGAACTGACACCCTGCCCACAGGAATCAGTAACGCTGAGGCTCGTCAGCCAGGGAAAGCGCCAAACTTCAGCGTGAACTGGACGGTGGGAGACCAAGGATTGGAGGTGATCAATGCCACCACAGGGAAAGATGATCTGGGTCGACCCTCCAGGCTTTGTAAGCATGCTCTCTACAGCCGCTGGATGCGCCTGCACTGCAAGGTAACTCTATTTACACATAACATCCTGTACTGTTCTTTAATGCAGAAGACAGAACAGTACTACACAGTGCAGTATAGATCTGTGTAGTACAGTAAGTAGTACCATCTTAAAAAAAGCACTCAAAGACCTACCTCTTCTGAAAACACTACCTAACCTACACTCACCTAATATTCTCTGGTCTATCTATCTGTCTCTCTGTTTGTCTGTCTGTCTGTCTAGTCATGAACAAAATCACCTGTGGTTTTAATTATCTGAGATATAAAGAAACAGTGTGTCAGATTAAGGGGGATTTAGTGGCATGTAGTGGTGAGGATTGCTAAATGGACTTGCATTTATATATCGTCTTTCTAGTCATCCGACCCTCAAAGCGCTTTTTACACTACGAATCATATTCACCCATTCACACACACATTCATGCACTGGTGGCCGAGGCTACCATACAAGGTACCACCTGCTACAAACGCACACACCATTGGAACAGCCATCAGGAGCAACTTGGGTTTCAGTATCTTGCTCAAGAATACTTCGACATGCAGACTGGAGGAGCCGGGGATCGAACCGCTGATCTTCCAATTGGTGGACGACCCGCTTTACCTCTGAGCCACAGTTGCCGAATTGCAGATTGTAACCAGCTAAAATTTCTCCTGGTTAGAATTCCTTCAGTATTCATTGCTCAGAAGTTTTTACTGGGAACCGAATTATCCACAGAGGTCTCTACCTTTTTAAAACAAATGGACCCTGTGATTAAAGCCAAAAAAAAAAAAAAAAACACAGAATAAAGCAGTTTCACGTTACAAATCAGTCATTTTCCAATGCTGTTTGGCATGTCGCAGACAGCCTGCTCGTACAGCTTCTGAATGTGTGCTCACCTTATCTCTTCCTCTCCAGAAGAAACAGACCAGGTGATTTAAACCAGAATAAAGCTGTTTCATGTGACAAATCAGTGTTTCTCTGTCGCTGTCTGGCATGTCGGAGAGGGGCCGCTACCTTAGCACCTGCTAACGTATGCTCACCTTTTTTCACTGTTAACTTAAGATACATTCAGGAAGTTTTTACCAGGAGCTAAGTTATCTACAGAGGTCTCTTTATTTCTGAAACAAACAGACCCAGTGATTTAAACCAGTAAAAACACTTAATAAAGCAGCTTCACCTAAAAAACTAAAATAAAATTCTGCGCGCATAGGCGCTGCTAACTATAGTGGCCCATGCAAAACGATGAATGTACCTGTCTAGAGCCAGTATTTGGTTTGTCCGTCTTTGGTTTGTTTGGTGTCTGGCTGCCATTCATAGTCATTGATGACTTTTGCAGCTAAGACAATTTTGTTGTCTGTCCATGTCTCGTAGCTCTCCTCCACCCTGCGGATCAGAACAGTGAGGCCCAGTAGCTACCATGAGGCCAAACAAGCAGCGGTGGAGTACCACAGCGCCAAGCAGACACTCTTCAGAGCCTTCCACAAAGCTGGACTGGGCGCCTGGGTGAAGAAACCTATAGAGCAGGACCAGTTTGCACTCACCACCTGAAGCAGCGCTGGGCTGGCAGTAATGGGGTGTTTGACAAGAAACATGTCAAAGTGCTTGCTTTACTTTCTGGGTCAGTTTCAGTGTAGGAATAATTTCCTTCTGAATCGTCATGGACTGTGTTTTACTGGGAAGAAAGAGGCACCAAATCCAGATGTCAGAATCCATGGATTTAACATTCCACCTTCATTTTATAGCCTCATGCTCCTCCCTCTCAGCCAGCAGTACACAGTAAAAGAAGATTATTATTTAGTCAGTTATGCAACTTTATACAAAAGACAAATGCAAAGACAGACTTTTGGAAGGAAAATTGCATCGTTAGCTAAAATGACACTTGTTTATATAAGAATAGAGACATATCCATCTTGCATGTGAGATTATACCAAATTCATAGAAGTCTACAGTGGTTTATCATGTATCAATGTTGTGATAACTTCAGAATGTCATCCTGCAGTTTGTAAAACTGTGTATTCTCTGCTTTGTTGCAGTCTTTGACTGCAAATTTGAGGTCACAAAGATGTTGTTTTTTTTATTTCAAGCTAAGAATACGCACACTCACATGTCTAAATGGCATAAGAGAGTTTGGAATGGAATCCTTCTCCATCCTCCATTTCAAACACAGCTCTACTCTGGTGTATGTTTTGTCTATGGGACAAACAAATTCCTGCTACATGAGGTAGCTGGACTGTGCTCTACTGTAAGACTGTAAAATAGCATAGATGAAGTGTCTGTGGCGTCACACACAGCAACCTGAAGAGAAGAGATGTTTTAAAGGCTGAGCTGCTATTTTGAAAATCCAAATTCGGTCAAAGAGGAGGAAGCCAGGGTGCACCCGATTAGAGGCAAGTGACAACCACCACAGCTGACTGTTACAGGCTGACACAGCTGTCAATCAAAGACATAGGACCAAAAACATTGCTCTGACATAGCTAGACTAGTCATTTCCCAATCTGTGTTCTTGTCTGGACTTGTGAAACATCAGTGACTGTATAGACTGCTCTCCACATTTAGTTCACATACAAATTGAGAATGGGCCTATCTCATTTAAGCTACCATCTTGGTTTGGATAAGGAAACAGAGTTATGACTTGGGAAACAATTTATTGCGCAGCAGACAACATATTTTTTCATGACAGTCCTCTGAAAATAAACACGAGAATAGCAGTCATTGTTAAATGACCATCTGTGTTTATCAAAGTTTGCTGGATTTTTTTTTTTTTTAACTTTAGCTGGCTTGAACTGTTTCGTTTTGTTCATTACAAAAGAGGGTCTGTCTAAAAAACTGGGTAAACATCTATCTACAACAGAGTCATCACATCATGACCACAGCACTCTGCAGCTGTGGTGGTTATTCCACTTGGTGCATCATTTAGTTCTGTTTGCCTGTCAGGGCAAGCCTGTCTCCTCATAACCTTTAATCCTTGCAATCTGTAGTCTTTTCATCTAGTTGCATGACACCAAACAGGAGTAACACATCTGAGTATGAATAGATTTGTTTACATGTGAACAAACAAAGGAAACACTGCAGAGGTTTAATCTACATGTTGGGTGTAAACACAACCTAAAACATCTCTCTTAAAATAAGATCAGGGGAACAACCCTTATGCAATGAAACTTAACAAATATTTCAGAGTCTGTGAATCTCTCATACAGTGACAGTCCCTATGCAGTAACTACAGTAAACCCTCACCCTGCTAGTGTCGTTGATGTTAATGCTTCAATCACTATGATTCAGCTGCTCTACAAGTTCAACACACTGCAAATACACAACACGAGCAAATCAAGAAACGTCTTCCATCTGGCAACACAGTCACAGCATATAGAAAACATTTACCAACTTGAGGACACTCAAAAAAATTCATTTGGTGACACAGTGCAGTATTAAAAACAGAAAAAGAAGCTCACATCACAATGAAACAGTTTCATCACTAAAAAGTGATGCACATGCCAGGGACATGCTTGTTGTTGTCATGATTTTTGGCTTGCGAAGTTATTGAAGTCGACTATCCATCAGTGGTGTTGGAAATGTTTTTGTTTGTTCACGATCCCATGATTCAGATCTTATTACAGATTGCAGATCTGCTGTTAAAGTCATGTTAGCCTCTAGCTTTTTATTTGCCTGCCAACTCAAATAAGCTGACAAAATACACACAATAAATTATGAAGCAGGCTATTGTTAGCTGGTTATAACTTTAATAGTTACTTTAAAAACCTGTACAGGGGTTCTGAAAGTAAGTTAAAACTAGCAGTAGGTTTTGCCAACATGACCAATAAAATGAAACTACTTTGCTTAATTTGTTCATCAAATAGGCATTAACAGGCATTAGGTTACCATAGCTTACAATCCTTAAATTAACCCATCCCTAATTGGAAACTACTAACACAATTTTATGTTACTTTGATTCTGGCTATATACATTTGTTTCGATTGACAGTCTAATAATGAGCAACAGACCACTATTCCTTTGAAAGTTACTCTGTAGCACATAAAGCTAAAAGAGTTCAACTGTTGCATATAAAATTACTCAGATGATCAGTAGTGCTTCCGTTCTGTGAGGAGCATAGAGCAGGGCAACTGAAACATTGGCCGGACAAGCTGGCTACTTCTGGTTTAGCATTTCATTAACTTGAATGGGGATAAAATGATGTAACTGTGTGGCTCTTCTCGACTTTCCAAATGTTATCAGACTGAATGCATCAAATCCTGATAGTGGGGAGGGGGTTGTGAGGCTCAAAAAACATATCCAATGATTTACAGATGTCTCTTTAACATGTAAGTCAATTTTAAAAAAAGGTATTTTTGGGCAGCAGGGCATCACATGATGGACCCTGAAAACTGTAGTACCACTATTTGGCCACGCAGAGAATTGGCCTCAAAGCCCTGTGCACTTCCTGGGTGCCTCCTTGGTCCTGGCTGTGTGCATCACTTTTCAGTGTCACCTGGAAACAGCTTCCCTTTCGTTGTGAACTTCTTGCAGCACTGTTTCTGCACATGCTGTGCATTTGACATCAGATTGATGTTTTAGTGTGTTGGTGAATGTCTTCTAAATGCTGCACGTGTTCTCATTTTGGTGAAGGTGTCTTCATTTGCTTGTGCTGGGTCTGTTGGCAGTGCATTGAGCTTCACGGCCACCATACTATTACCATCAATAAAAGCTCACCAAAGATGATGTCAGCATCTGTAAAGACAGTTTTTTTTTATTTTCTGTGTTGTTTTCCACACATTTAAATGTTGGCTTTAATGACAGTAATCTGCCTCGACTACTTGTAATGGTGTGTGAAGTGTTATTTGTGTGATTTTCTGCTCTTTCAAACCAAACAAGACCCATTTCCTCTATAGCACAGAAATAATCCATATTTCATGTCCTGATCAAGCTTGTATATATGCTTATGTTTTAAAGTGACCTGTTGTAAAAGCATATATCTGTACGTAAACTTTTAAATATGTATTTATTTTCTAAATCCTATATTTGCTGTAAAAAGTCCTCTGGATGTAAACCTCCAGCCTCAAACACACAGGGCATACTGAGCTTATTTACTTTTAGTTCTTTTCTTTATATATTTTGAATGTGTATCCTTCTGCTTCTGTTTGATTGCTGAAAATATGTCTTAACTTTGAGCATGTGTAGACCTGTTTCTGTCTCAGCATACCAGGCTCCAGACACGGGCCCTCAGGGTTTTTGGAGGTGCCGACCAATTACATTTCCACGGGATATGCACTTCTTTAAAAAGGGAAACTTTTACTTTTTTTCCAGTGACTTAGAGGTAAAGCAAAACTGAATGGATGAATGCTATGTAGGTATGTTGATCCTCCCTGTCCCTATGTTGGTGCTTGGTAAGCCTCCACACATGGGTTCATGCACTACGTTGATTTTCCCCATAAAATATAGTGTGGGGCCTATTGCATGAGCTCCACCTGTAAAGCATGAAAACTGAATATAAAATATTTAGAAACTGAGTCAAGTCACTGAGCTAGTGATTTAATAAAATGCTATTACAGTCATTTTGTCTGGTTGTCTTTAGTTGGAAGGGTTCTGTACATAAATGTGCATACATGAATGTGCCCGCCTATGTCCAAAATACACTATAGTGCATTTCAGTTCATGCAGAGACAATAAAGAAACAGAAAAATTACTGACTGTTACGTTTGTTTAATCACTCTCTGTGGCTGGCAAGCACAGGGTAGCTGCAATGTTTATTCATGGACAAACTAAAACCTACACTGTATATTTACAACCACTTGACAACTGCTCTGAGCTTATCCACCACCATTGTCTCTCTCTGTAGAAAAGTTATTATCGTTGAATGAGGGGATCGAGTTGTCTTACCTTTTAGATGGTAGCAGAGGTGTAACAGCATCTGTATAAAAGGGACAGCTGATGGGACGGGACAGGGATGTTTTAGTGGCATCTCGTGTGTGTGTCCAACCACAGGAGAGTTTCTGAAGCAGCTAGCAGCAGTTAGTGGCTAACTTTAAGAAAAGGAATAGTCCACAATGTCCACAAATTAAGATAAGATAAGATAAGATAAACTTTATTGATCCCACACTGGGGAAATTTGCATGTCACAGCAGCTCAAGAGCACAGTCAGAGTAAAGAGCACAGTCAGAAGTTAAAAGTGACAGAGTCTTAAAAATTTTGTGACAGAGATTAAAAATAGAAAATAGAAAAAATATGTATGTACAGTAATTACAGGGTATATACAATATACAATATATTAATGGATGCCGTATTGCAATATTGCACAGAGTATGTAGATTGCACAGAGTATGGGGTGTAATGTAGCAGGCCAGACAGTGCTACATTACATTATATGTTGCTGTTAAATAGTCTGACAGCGGATGGGATGAATGACCTGCGGTAGCGCTCCTTCTTGCACTGTGGGTGCAGCAGTCTGCCGCTGAAAGAGCTGCTCAGTGCACGCAGAGTCTCATGCAGGGGGTGAGAGGTGTTGTCCATGATGGATATCAGCT